>OZ007584.1:23960655-24010655 GCA_963931925.1 Onchidella celtica
CTGGGAGATGTAATAAGTATGACAGGACAACAATCACGAACAACCAAGTTTAACACTTAACAGAACAACCCATCAGACTCACACATTTATTAAACATAATTATACATATAAGAGCGCAATTACATACATTATATTATTGAAATGACTGCCGTACAGCGGCCTTATTCTCACACACACTCTCCCTCGGATCCACAATCCGGTAGTTACTCCTAAAGGCACTTCGGCCTCAGCCTCTCCCCTCAGGGTCTTAATAGTACATTAATAATTTACTGGCACCGCAGTCTCTCAATATCCCCTTCCTATTGTCATACCCCTTAACACTCCCCTAGCACCTCAGCAGGGCAATAACACGTTATTATTTCCATAGCCATCAACATGGCAACACCATAGTATCAGTTCACTAGCCTATCAACATGGCAACAACATAGTATCAGTTCACTAGCCTATCAACATGGCAACAATATAGTATCTCATTCACTCTCATATCTACGTCCCTGTCCGTGGCCTGACTGCCACGACTTATGTGCCTCTACTGTCCTGCACTGACAGCCTCACTTCTGGCCTATGTGTGGCCTCCGGCCCTATGCTGGCCTATCCCCTGTGCTCATCGAGGTGGCTCTGCGGCCCGTCCCCGACACCTACAAGAATAATATTACATTGGTATAATACCCTACCATTTCTATTCACTCCACCTCTCCTTACAACCCATGAAACGTACACACACTAGTTCACCTTTCACTCACCACACATCTTACGGTAACACACTTCCATCGGAGTACACACTACTCACTCGCGCTACAAAATCGCTCGTGGCGCACATTGCTATATCCAATATCAAGGACTTCCACATTCCTCACATATACTTATTCACATCATGGTAATAGACGAATATAATATAATACATCAATCATAATAATCAATCAACGTTCTACATACCAGTCATTACTGGAACAACACTCATCCGTCTCCCGACTGCTTTCACTTATGTCCGCCCGCTGGGCTCTTATTCACAGGTCCGATCCGTAGGACCTTCTAACTTGCAGTGATAGTTATACAGCGCTTTCGCCTCATTCAGAGTCTTCCTGGATTTACTAAGAAAATATAGGAAATTATGGTGTCTACTTCTTGTCTGCCAGCATCTGATTGTGTCTGACCCACAGACTAATAAAATACCCAGACTGGATGATCCCATTGTGTGACGTCACAAAACAGCGAAAGGTCATGAACCATCCACCATATTAGTTTTACGGTAACGACCGAGGCTTCAGCATAGCTACAATTTTGAATGACACCATTTTGACGCGCCTACTGAACGCGGAAGTTTGGTTCCGCACCAAGAAATTAATACATGTACAACCAATCTTGACAAATAGAAAGAAATTTCTACTGCAGATAGAACTAGAATCGGAATTTCCCGAGCGGCGGCCATGTTGGTTATACAGTCGCCGCTCGGGAAATTCCGTAAAAAACGACACAGCCCGAAGCTCGTGTTTCCAGTCTGGTTAATTTATTAGTCTGTGGTCTGACCTGGTTTAGTATGATGGAGTCTTCCCGGATTTACTCAGAAAATATAGGAAATTATGGTATGCACTTCTTGTCTGCCAGCAGCTGACTGTGTCTGACCGGACTTAGTATGATATCTTTCTTACCAGTACCACTTAACTTCTCATTCTGTTAAGCTGTATGTCTGTTGGTACGTTCAAAATTAGTGGAAACGATAAATTATATAGCGTAGCAAAATTTGTGAATCAACATAAAAAATGCGCTGTCGGATGCGTAAAAAATCCAGGTGCAACCCGGTCTCCGATTATTCCAAGTCATGGCTAGAGAGGAGCGATGTCAGCTAGCCTACCAGTCTATACCTTGCTGTGTGTATTTGTGAGGAAAAAACCTCGAGAGAAAAAAAAACAGTATTTTTTTTTAAAAAGGGGGGGGGGAGGGTGAAGTTAAGACAGAAATAACGGAAGACACAATTGGTGAATAAGGCAGGGAAATGTTATGATGAGATGAAACGGATAGACAAAGGTAGTGTGTGCGGGGGGGGGGGGGTGATATTAGGCGGATGAATTGATGAGAAAGAGACAGACAGACAGACAGACAGACGATTAGACAGAGAGGGAGAGAGGACGGCGGGAGAGCAAGAATGGAGAACGAGAGAAATGGAGTGAGAAAGAGAGGGAAGGACAGAGATGCAGCAAGCTGGAGAGGGGGAATGGGAGGTGGGGGTGGAATGGTGTGGAAAGGAAGAAAAGGAGGGGGGGGGAGTATTGAGAGAAGAGAGAGAGAACGGAAAGAGATGCAAAAAGAGAGAGAAACATCCAGAGAAGAGGGGGCGACGGGGAAGAGAGACGCAAGGAGGGAGAGAGAGAAAGAGAGAGAGCGACAATGCACGCGTCAGAGGGAGATAGAAAGACAGATAAAATGACGAGTAAACTACAGGTGAGACAAGCACAGAACGACAGAGTGACACAATTAAGGAGGAGCGAGGGATTGAGTGAAGGATAGAAGAACTTACTAATCTCACCGCTGGTTGAGCCGCGGACAGCGCGAGCGAGCCATTGGTCGGGGAGGACGGGGGAGGAACGAGCGAATGAGAAACCGAGGAAAAATAAAATACACTAGCGGGCGAATGGAAAGACGGAGGGTTGTAGTAACAGCCACCACCACCACTACTACCACCAGCACCACCACCACTACTACCACCAGCACCACCACCACTACTACCACCAGCACCACCACCACTACTACCACCAGCACCACCACCACTACTACCACCAGCACCACCACCACTACTACCACCAGCACCACCACCACTACTACCACCAGCACCACCACCACTACTACCACCAGCACCACCACCACTACTACCACCAGCACCACCACTACTCCTCCTCTGCCACATCACCTTCGCCAAGTCACATCAGCTTCGCTGTACCTCCCACAGATTACTGTCTCTGATATAGACCAAAGTCGCATCAGATAGAGTGCATATTCACTTCGTCACTAGCTACCCCCACGCCATTTGATTTGCGCCACGGCAGAGACTGGCCACACAAACCATCGCTGACAGCACAGATCGGCCGAGTCTGTTGAGCTATTAGTTCCCGCAGCCTATTGTTATCTTAGATTTACTCCGCGCGGCGACCGCTTGTGATTCAGAAAATGGCCTCTCTCACAGAATTCCAGAAGAAAAAGATCTTGAACTTGTTCGAGAACCTTTACGGTAAGTGTCGTTAGAATTGATTCTTTTTGGTTGTTGCTGTTGTTGTTTGTTTTTTTCGGTTCTAACGTAAACTTTACGGTATTTGCTAGCAAAATGGTCGTAACAATATTTGTGCGCAAACTGGTTACAATTACATTTGCAGGCAAGATAATCGTAATGATTTTGTGGAAAAGATGGTCGTACCAATTTGTTTGCGGAAGATGGTCGTAATAACATTTACTTGTGCAAGATGGTTGTAACTATGTTTTTTGTAGCTTAAGGCTAACTTTCGTTAAAATTCCATTTTTTTTTTTTTTTTTGGTTCTTACTTTGCCGACAACGTGGCCTTAATAGTATTGGTGTGCAAGATGGTTGTTAATTATAATATTTGACGAACAAGGTGATTTTATGATTTTGTCCACAAGATGGTTGTAACAACATGTAACATGTGCACGATGGTTGTTTGTAACTGCATTTGTGGTATCTTTACGGAAAGTTTCGTTAAAATTTGTCTTTTTTTTTATTTTTCTTGTTCTTGCGTATTACAGTATTTGCAGGTGATGTGGTTGTAAAATATTGGTCGGCATTATGACCCGAACTGTCTCTGTGTGCATCATAATGGTAATGTTTTACAGCCAAGATGGACTTAACAATTATAATTTTTTTTACGCAAAATGGTCATACATACCAGTATTTGTGTAGAAATGGTTGTCACAACATTAATTTACGGGCAAGATGATCGTAGACAATATTTATGTGCAAGATAAGTGTAATTATATGTGCAGCCAAGATCGTCCTAACAATATTTGTAAGCCAGGCGGCCTTGGTAATATTTGCGTGCAAGATTGTTGCAACTGTATCTCCGGGCAAAATTGTCATGTCAAAACGTGTGCTTAACATGATCGTACCGTAACTATTTTGTGGGCAAGATTGTCGTGACAATGCAGGATGTTTCAAAAAAATTTTTACACATTTTGAATATTTAGTTATACAATGTCAGTTCAAATTTATCCAAGATTTATTATCCAAATTAGAAAGGACAGAATGATGTGTAACAGAATCGTTATTTTGATTTTGTGGTCAAATTATGTTTGTTTTTGCAATGTGCAATTTTTTGTTTGTTTGTTTATGAAAGTGCAAGAATTAGGGTTAAGTCAAGTGTTGGCGATACGTTTAGTTCGTCGGTCGCAGTAACGTTTATGGGAGTTGGTCACAAATTTACAAGGGAAAAAAAAAAGTCGTCTGTATGTGGCCCATACAACCTCTACCAAAAAGACCGTAAAAAAGAGAAAGCTTATATACGACAGATGACGTATGAAACATACGATCTGTATGGTTTACATAAACATTTAAAGTTGTTTGGCTTTGGGGTGTTTTTTTTCTGCTTTTGCAAACGTTTATTCTGGAGCAGTTGCAGTATGGCGCATGAACTGTATGGGTTACAAAGACATCGAAGTTGTTGTTTGTTTTTTTCTGCTTCTTCAAACGGGTATTCTGGCCAAGTTGTAGTTCTAAACTCCAAAGTGTATTCCTGCTGTGCTGCAGTTCTATGCGCCGAAAGTGATTAGACCAGATGTACTTTCTAGAGTTTGAGTTTGAAAGTGGGTTTTACAGTTCGTCGCCACGATGGCGGCCATTTTGCACCTTTCAGGCTCTTTTGGTCTTTACTTATGTTTGGTATTCAGACCTCCATTAATCTAAATTTCACAAACAGAATTAGATAGTTCCGTATAAACTTGATTACATCCAGAAAGAAAACCGAAAGAATTCATTCTATTGGAAATCAGTCAGCGAAAAGCCATGTCAGAGGTTGATCCACTGAAACCCTAATCTTCGTAGCCCTGTAGCAATGGGCGGGGGGAAGCATTGGTATAGGTGGGACTTGCATCTTGACCAAAGAAAAAATATGATGACATATGTGTCAGCTACAAGAAATCTGATCGGGGGTTGCCATGGTAGGGCCAGCTTAACTCGAGGGTTCCACATTCTAAATATCTCTAGAGGTTCCATAAAAACTGATTATCCATAAAAGAATTATTTCTGACGTGGACCCACAGCGCATCTTGACGTCTCTGAAGGAATCCGAAATCTACGTTTGATTTAACTTATTAATTTTTTTTTTATCAGATTATTATTATATAGATACGATTTACATTGCGAGCCTTTTGCCGTTATATCTTAAATTTCACTTGGATTTAATCTTATTTATAAGAATCTGAAAGCTGTTAGACCGTGGTCAGATTCTGAGCTTGCTTCTTTGCGCTATGTACAAAATAAAAATGAGACGAAATTATAAATTAAACATTTCTACAGTTCTAAGCTATAACGTTAATAAACATGTCACATCAAAACGAATTTACTTTCACAAGAAAGATAAACTAAATCATTATTTTGTTCATGCCTGCAGAACAACCGGGTGGTTCAAGAATCAGTTGTTTCACACTCTCCACCTTTCACCTGGGCGTTGTTCATCTATTGCAGGACCTAGCCCTGGGGATACTATCCTCATCCACGATGTTCCTCCTCTCTGTTTTATGTCGTCTTGCCATCTTCTTCCTGGTCGTCCTCTTGTTCTTCTTCCTATCCTTGGTTGCCATTTAGCGTACCCGGTGTTAAATCAGAGAAAAATGCCTTCCGATTCGTTATAGTGCAAAGGGATAAGTACAGTAATTGAAACACGCCATAATGATTTACTTGTAAGGTGTTTCATAATCTCTAAGGCCGGAGACACACTGAGTTAGTTTCTGTTTTCACTCAGTGTTCGACGTTTCTCTTTCGACCCACTGACTGCAGATAGTTTTCGTGTGTCGGTTCTAGTCAGTCTTGTTTTCGTCCAGCCAGTGCACGAAGACCCGTCTAACTAGCTCATCCAGGTGCAACAGAATAGTGCAACACTGATGAAAACAAACAGGGAAAGACACATAAGATCGTTTTTGCCCTTCGCAATTGCCCCTCAGCGAAGACACTGTACCTAGATGTGTGCCATAATCTACTTTAGTTCCATGCCATGTCACCTCATGTTATATGCTTGTTTATTGAGTTGTGATATGTTTATGTAAGGATGCATTAAATGTGTGTACCGTTCTCTTAAACGCTCTGTAAAAGTGAACTTCCCTCATGAGATAATAAATTGTTTCTTATCTTAACTTCTTAGGGTAGCCACACAAAGCCACCGAATTCGGTCACCGAGCCACTAGGCGCTTTAAGCGAAAAGAATTGCACTATATAATTTCAACAACTGCACACAGAGCCCACCTAGATTCGGTCCGTTTATATAGTGCAATTTTTCTCACCTAAAGCGCCTAGTGGCTCGGTGACCGAATTCGGTGGCCTTTGTGTGGCTACCATTAGACCACATGTCACTCTAGAAGCGAGACAAAACAGACGTGTCAGTGCGTCATCATCGTAAAATCTCAAGCCTATCCATTAATATGCCATGTAAAATTCTATGCGGCCTTCGCGGTCATTTCCATTGCCTACATCCTGGTGCGTCGTTCTTAGAATACATTCCCGGTTCGCGTGATTTTTTCCGTACAAGCTTGAGCAAATTCAGGAGCGGGGCAGCAAACACACACCCCAAACACAGGACAGCTCCAACACATCCCAGGGATTTTCGGTGACGTTCAGGGTCATTTCAGGCATAGTCCAGAGATTGCAGCACACATGGCAGTGTTCGACAGGACGAGAAATCCCTTAGCCGATGACCTGTGTTCAGGGGTGTGTTGCTGCCCCGCTCCTGAATTTGCTCTCGCACGGGGAAAAAATCACGTTCATTGAACGAGGTCAGTGTTAATCTTTTTTTTAAAAAAAAATGACAGCGGTACAATGCACGTTTTCTCCATACGGGTTTGTAATTAGACTCCGGTCAGATTACAACGGCCACAATGAAAACATAATCAGTGCCAGGCGTGAAATTTAATCTCTGCCCATCGTCAGCTCCGCCAGCCTTTCTTGGCTAGGAAATCAGAATTTAAGGTCAGTTTACGAAGCACTCAATGTAAGAGAGCTTAGAGCTACGCTTTGGCTGGTCGTTTTCAAATTTAAATTTATTTGTAAATAGTATTTGGAGTTGTCCGGTTTTCTAATCTCCACCATAGTATTTGGCCTGTATCTATCTATCTATCTATCTATCTATCTATCTATCTATCTGTCTATCTATCTATCTATCTATCTATCTATCTATCTATCTATCTATCTATCTATCTATCTATCTATCTATCTATCTATCTATCTATCTATATCTATCTCTCTATCTATCTATCTATCTATCCATCCATCCATCCATCCATCCATCCATCCATCCATCCATCCATCCATCCATCCATCCATCCATCCATCCATCCATCCATCCATCCATCTATCTATCTATCTATCTATCTATCTATCTATCTATTTATCTATCTATCTATCTATCTATCTATCTATCTATCTATCTATCTATTTATCTATCTATCTATCTATCTATCTATTTCTCTCTCTCTCTCCCTCTCTGTCTCTCTGTCTCTCTCTCTCTCTCTCTCTCTGTCTCTCTCTCTCTCTCTCTCTCTCTCTCTCTCTCTCTCTCTCTCTCTCTCTCTCTCTCTCTCTCTCTCTTTCTGGGTGGTTTATGGGCGTTTCTAATCCTATCATTTTGTAATATTCTGTCTTTCGTCTTGCTTTTTTTTCGAGCACGATGTGACATGACCATTGTGGCGCCGACATGCCCCTTCCCATCTCTTCTCTCTCCCTCTCTCTATCTAAATATCTCTCTCTCTCTCTCATAAATCATATATCATCATGTTTTGCCCTCCTACGCTTGCGCAATTTTTCAAACCGTACTTATGAACAAAGAAATGGCGTCGTTCTGGAAAGGGAGGGAGGGAGAGAGAGATTTGACCGTCCTACTTCTCTGATCATCGGAAGACAGCCTCGGGGGAATTCGCGAACTGCGCAGGGCTTTACCTGAGCGGTTTCGAAATATGAGCACGTCAGTAATATTGAATTTACGGTGCTGCTTTTCTCTGAGCTGTAAACGAATCTCAGCTTATAAACTTAAAATTTCGCATTTCGTTTTTCGGCCCACGCTTTAGACATTTTTTTTTTCTATTTCTTTTTGGTTTTTTTTTTGTTTCACCATTAAAGAGAAATAATTTAGAATTACAAAAGATAATATTGTAAAGAGAAAAAAAAAAAATAAGATGAAAGCTTTGAAGGGAAAAAGAAACGGATCGTAAATAATGAGTGTTAGAGAGGAATATGATAAGTCGCCATTTGAAATAGCAAGATTTGTGGGTGGATCTGAAAATAATTATTTTAAAAAAAAAAAAGAAAGAAAGAAAGAAATCAATTTTGGAAATCATAGGAGAGCTTGGGGGTATGAGGAGATCTTCAGGAGGAGAGGACCCCCCCCCCCCCCCGTGGAACAAGAAAGTGTTTTGTCCCTTGACTTTCTTATACTCTATGGGAGGGGGGGGAGAGGGGAGGGTCACGACCAGGTGTTGAGTGTGGGTGTTGCCCTGCCCTTTGTTACGATTAATATTAATGTTGTCATTATTATTAGATAAGATAAGATAAGATAAGAAAAGCTGAAAACCGAGAGGAAAGCAGGGGGATTGTTGCAAAGTCATCAGCGGTGCCCCGACGGACGTCTAGTCTAAGGGATTCGTGATCGTGATAAGATAAGATAAAAATCACTTTATTGTTCCCTGAGGGAAATTCTCTTTCACAGAACGTTTAACAGCACATACATGGTATACACATCTTACACCACAACTCCACAACTCAATAACAGGCATACATGAAGTGGCATGGTGAGGAACCTTAGTGAAATGTGGCAGACATCTAGATCTAGATAAAATTCACGAAATATCATAAAAACGGCAGAAAAACTGTGGGGTCGCAGCAGGGCTATAAGCATCCATGCTTTTGGCGGACGGACGTGCTTTGGTGCTGCTAACGAAGCAAGAACTCGCAGCTAAGTAAACTGTTTCACTTTTTTTTTTTTTCACTTGAAAAAGGCGAAAGCCGAAAATTTTGTGTATTTTCTGTCTTCTCTTTAGTTTGCTTTGCATTGTTTGGGTTTTATTTCTCACGCGGGGCTTTGCAACATACAACTTTTTCTTTTTGCCCAATTTTGACTTTGATCTAGATAAAACGTCTTGTTGAGGAGAAATGCTGATGGCAAAAACGATCTTCTGTTTGCTTTCAATATCAATACTATTATTATTATTATTACTATTATTACTAGCTAAAGTGTCCGCACTATGAACGAAAATACGGAAATCGCAAAAAGGAAGTCATATTAAATTTCCGAATCTATAGGTTTCTTTCTACTTGACAAAAACTCGTCTCTTTTGTTGGGGCTAAAGAAATCGTAAATAAATTAGGCCCGGCGCGCACTGTCCCGTTTTGCCTGCTGCATGGCGTGCAAACGCAGATTTGTGCATGCTTGGCAAAGAGTTTACAGTGCTGCACACCACGCGAAAGACTGCATGCATTGAACGGATAGTTAATTTTAACATAGTGCGCGCCGGGCCTAATACTTGAAGGCTGAATTTTGTCAAACATTGACGTGTACACGTAACACAACCTCAAAAACTGATACAGTACAACAAGTTTCATAATTTTTGATGGGGTGGGCGCGAAGTTTTAGCTGCTTACAGGTTCACCCTTTAGCTCAATTGTAGTAAAATACTAAGCCGATCTGCGAGAGATAAATCTTGCAGATTCTTTGTAGGAAGCCCAACTGTATATCTAGATCTAGGCTACATTAAAAGCAGCATTTGAATTCCATGCAATGACTAATAGAACTTACGTAGAAATACACAGATATGATTACGTTGATTTTCGACCACCAATGTGTAAAGACAGGTCAAGGACGGAATTTCCGGTGACGCTTTTTGATTCTACTCAACGAAAAGGCGTCTCCATTTTTGTGGCCCACAAAAACTCTTAAACAAATAATATTAAAGTCTGATTTTTGTCCACAAAAAGTAAGACAATGCAGCAAGCTTCAGAGTTTTTGGGCAACTAGTCATGAAGTTGGCCGTTGTCAGATTTCTTATGTTAAATTTTGCTGTTCACCTCAACAAACAAACGACCATCAACTTTTTTTTTTCATTTTATCTATGTACAAGGGAATTTTTTTTTTGCTGAGCTTAAACTCTTAAATATGTCGTTGGTTAGTTAATGTACGGGCAGAGGGTGGGGTGGGGAAAGGGGAAAGTGTTGAGCTGTATCTAGGGCATCAGTTGACCATAGGCTAGGCACGCATGTGCAACACTCTGTCGTGTTGCAGTTGTGCCTTAGGTTCATATTTTCTTTAACTCTTTCGGGACGTCAGTGTAAAAGGGGCTTCCGTGAAGTCTGGTCGTAATTAAAATTTTCCCACTTTGGGAGAAAAAAAAAAGCATGGTTCAGAAAAATGCTTACACACGAAAAAAAAAAGTATTGATAGTAAAGTAAAATGTTATACATCAAATAAAGAGAATTGAATGTAGAAAAGAAAAAACAAAGTTTCATAGATAAATGCATGTTATTAGTAGGTAAACTAAGAATACGAGGACACGAAGCAAAACTAAGTGACCCTGTCTTAAAGCGGATAAATCGGCGATACGTCCAAATGTGTTTTTTCACTGGCGCCGATAAATCGGCGATACGTCCCGATAGAGTTAATAATATACTCTGCAACGTGTTCGTATTTCGCCTAGACATTAAAAGATCAGACGATTTCATTGCAGCAAAATTGCATGGTGTGCTCGCTCTCACTTAAGTTGGTCTTGAATTTCCTTTACACCCCAATGACTTTTAATTCACTAGGCATAATGTGTAACATTTTTGCATTTGTGATTTTCATTTAAAACTATGGCAGTGAGCCGAACGGCTATTTGCCACGCACACAGTGAAACAGCGCTGAAGCTGTTCATTCCTTGTAGACGCAGGGCGGGAGACAGTAGCATTTCCAGACTATCTACTATTTTGCAATAGTCTAAAAAAAATAAAAAATTATTAAGCCTTTAGGCATCGTCCATCACCAGTGATACACAGAAATTTATAACTCGGCTGCCACTTCCATGAGAACTCAAAGTTGTTTAGTAAATTCTACAATAATACACTAAATCAACCAAATGATCACGAAAACCCCTTGGAAAATGATGGCTGTTGTTAGGAATTATAAGTTATATTTCATTGTAAATTATTGTAAGTAAATGTATTAATCCAATGGTAGTAGGCACCGAGGAGCGGAGAGGGTGAATGACCGTGCGTTTTTGTTGTTTTTTTTA
This sequence comes from Onchidella celtica, assembly GCA_963931925.1. Classification (NCBI taxonomy): domain Eukaryota; kingdom Metazoa; phylum Mollusca; class Gastropoda; order Systellommatophora; family Onchidiidae; genus Onchidella; species Onchidella celtica. The sequence continues at coordinate 23,972,119 of OZ007584.1, forward strand.
AATATTTCTCAAAGATTGTTTTGCATGATTCTTCTGTGTGTTTTGAATTGACAGTCAGGCCCCTCTTACAAAATCGGAATTTTCCCTCAAGCCGAAATGGGGGCGGGGCCCCAGGGGGGCTAACTTTTGTCGGACTCAAGTGTTTGTAACTCAATTTGTGTCATTGACAAGAAGAGACTACACTTTCCACCCAACTAACATTAGTATTAGCGGGGGGGCGGGGGGGGGGGTACACTTTCAGCTGTATCACTTGTTTCTACAAGGATAGCAGGGGTTGCCCTCCGCGTAGTGAAAGGTAAAAGGCAAGAGCGGGTACTGTATGACTGTCTCGGCGAGAAGTATTACAGTGGAGGGGGAAGAACAGTTGATCGCTACGGCGTACTGTAAATGTTAAGCTCTAATCGCCCGGGTATCAATCGAGAATATTCACGTCCAAGTATATAGACAGACAAAACAGAACTCCATGCAACTCGAGACTCGACTAGGTCACATTGCTTCAGCGTGCTTTTGAGTTAATCTGTCGACAGGACAACGGCTACATTGTGCCAGGCAAAAAGCAAGGCAACAGACAGAAAAGAACAGAAGGAGACGCTACCAGAATTGTCCATCAACCACTCACATTACAAAGGGGAAGAGGGCAGAGATTTAAGACCAAGAGCATAAAAAGCATGACCGGGAGGGGGGGGGGGGTCTTGTAAATGAGTTTACAAAATGACCAAAATACAGCGTAGGCCTACCTACTTTATATATGGCCCCTGATAGACCTGACCTGGAGTACGGAAACACTGAGAATTCAAGCTAAGTCATTTTTTTCCGGGTCGGATGAGAGATTAGATCGATGCTGATGTGATTAACCTTTGAAGAGAAATATTTCATCTTTTGCGGTGATATACTTTTTATGTTTTTAAGAGACGTTATGAATGCTTCATTTGACGACGAGCGCAGCGTTATACGATATAGTCTGACATGGATGGCTTCCAGTGGCGTGACCTGAGTAGACGTGCACAGGAGCCCCCCCTCCCCCCTCCCCCCTCCCCCACCGGCCCACCCCCACCCCCAAAAAGAAAAATAAATTTTAAAAAGGAAGAAAAATGAATTTTTTTTTTTTTTAAAAAAGCTGCCTTTACAAACTGTGATAAAGCTCTTAACATGGGAATACTGTACTGATACACTAGAATGTTGGAAGATTTTTAGCAAAAAAAAAAATTTGTGACCTTAGATCTTGTGTGTTGTAACTCCATTACCTGAAAAACTGGAGACATTTTAGTATGTAGAAGAGGTATAACAAATGCATACTTTGACACCTTGTTTAAAATGCGTTGTGGCCCTTATCGAGCTGTTTCACAGTTCCGATTTATTCTAACTCCTGATCATAGTTGCTAACGCTGCAAACGTTTAACGTGGAATTTCGCAGTTGTGCAAAAAGTGGAGTTGGAACAAACTAGAACTAAGGTTGGGAAATGCCTCTGCCCTGCACTTTTCCTTGAAATCTGGTCCCGAGAGCACGTGTATCATGTCCTTTTGTGAAAATCAAGAGCAGCTTCAACATAATTATTTATATAATGATCCCTCCCTGGTATAAATCTTTGTGACATAAAATAAATCAATAAAGGAAATGTGACATTGGAAAATATGATCATAAAATATTGACGTAAGAAGATGAAAGGCGTGGCTTTGAAGCTACGGTGATATAAAGATATGAAAACTTGACAGCCATTGAAGAAACCAATATTTCTAGTGCTTTTCATAACGCCTTCTCTTCGTTTGGTTGTGTGGTTTCTGAATTATTTCTGAATTGTATTTTATTGTATACTAGCTGAGTTCCCGGCCCTGCCCGGGATAAATCGATTTATTAGTTTCAGTTCTGGGTGATTATGATGGACCTGCTTCATTTTGTCTGTTCCTTTAGCTTTATTTTATTTTTATTTGTTTGTTTGTTTTTAGATACGTTTTACTGCTCTCCCTTTGCGCGTTGACGTCCTGCGCGTCCCGCCAGCATCCGTCAAATGGCAATGATTTGCGCACGGGTTAGTTTGTTTGCACATGGCAGGAAGTGATAACGTCATGTGTTAATGGAAAAGAAATATTATAATATTTTCCTAGGCATATTGAAAACACAAACCTGTACTTTTGGCCCTGCAGCGTCAATCTCCCAATTCCAGACCCTTTCTTTTTCCTGGTTTAGGCACATTGAGAACACACATACAAAGTTTCATACTTGATAGTCTAACTCAATCTCATCATTCAAACCAGTCCTAACCGGAAGTTGTTTTGTGAGTGTGATACAGTCTATACCGGAACCAAACTTAGTTACATTAATTTGCCGAAAAAATAGACCGAACGCCAATGTGTCGCAACCTGGAAACTAATACAAACGTTCTGCGAGTTGTTAATTATTTTTTTATTTTCTGTGCCGGGGACACGACGACAGTCTATACTAAGCGCTGTATAAACTCTGAGGGCCACCAAATCAGCATTAACGGAGAAGTAGCGAAAGGCGCGCTGCAATTGTCGTAAGGTTTCACTTTTATTAGTATAGATTATAATAAGTAAAGTGTATAATGCTGCAGGCTGCAGGGAGCGGAGAGAGTGAATAACCGTGCATTTTGTCTGTTTGTTTGTTAATATTTTCAAAGATTGTTTACATTATTATTCTTTTGAATTGACCGCCAGGTTTAAATAGATCAAACTTGAAACTTGAAACTCTTACGCAAGGCTTTGCAACATTTTAATTTATTTATTTTTTGGCCACATTTAGCTTCAAATATTTGCCTCGTCCCGGTGTGGTTTTTTATAACACTAGCTGAGTTGCCCGGCCCTGCCCGGGATAATTCGATTTATTAGTTTCAGTTCTGGGTGATTATTATGGACCTGTTTCATTTTGCATGTTCCTTTAGCTTTATTTTATTTTGGTTTGTTTGTTTGTTTTGAGATAAGTTTTACTGCTCTCCCTTTGCGCGTTGACATCCTGCGCATCCCGTCAGCATCCGTCGAATGGCAATGATTTGCGCACGGGTTAGTTTGTTTGTTAGTGAACACATCACTGGAAGTGATGACGTCATGTGTAGGTGGAAGTGGGCTATTATTAGAAACATACATCAATATCTTATTGATCGTAAATTTCGGATCAAACGCTCTCGTGAATTTAGTCTTTAATTATAACCGCATTTACCGATTAACTCAGAAATAACAAACGGTTTTGTTTGTGTATAGCGATAGGAACAATGTTCGCTATCCCATAATTCTTTGTGCCAAATTTCAGGTCGGTGCGTTGTGTAGTTTCCGAGTCCACAGGACTATTAGGGGTTTTGTTGTTGCTTTATTATATAGATTTTGTCACGTAAGGACAGGTAGTCACCTAAAGACATTACACATTCACTCTTTTCAAATCTATACAAAACAACTTTTGAGAAATTTGACAGGTAATAAAATGAATACGGAACTATTTAATTCTGTTTGTGAAATCTAGAAGCCCTGAATACCAAACATGAATAGAGTACCAAACAGACCATGAGAGGTGCAAAGTGGCCGTTATGATTCCGAGGGGTGGTACAAACCAAACTCAAATTCAAACTCGTATGCCCTAACTGCCCCAATCTGCTAGTTACGCCACTGATGATCTCAAATCCAAACGCGCATAAATGGATCGATTTCTGTACTGTCGGGGGTATTTCTCAGGTCAATACGGATTACATTTTATAGCATTGTTTGTGTGTAATAAAATCCGTTTTAATATAGAGATTGATTCCTCGGCTGTTACTGTCCATGTGGTTAGGGTTCAAAGGAAACTAATGAAATTCAAACGAAGGCGGAAAGTGTGTACGTATAAAGAGGGTGTATGTGTTTGTGTGGGGGGGGGGGGCGGATTGGGGGGGGGGGGAGGGAGAGAGAAGAGACAATAACTTGGCCAATGGTTACATTTGACGAACATCCTCCCATCCCCCCCCCACCTTTCTTTCCAAGGCTTCTCTCTGCTTTTTTGCTTTTTACTACATCATTAGTAGTTAGTAGAAGTAGTAGTAGTGGTGGTAATCGTAGTAGTAGTAGTTGTTGTTGTTGTTGTGGTAGTAGTAGTTGTAGTAGTTGTGGTAGTACTGGTGGTAGTGGTAGCAATAGTGGTAGTAGTGGTGGTCGTAGCAGTAGCAGTTGTAGCAGTAATAGTAGTGATAAAATTGTCGTAGCAGTCGTAGTTGTAGTGATAGCATATTTTTAAAAAATAAGTTTTTGGTGGGACATTGTGTTTGTGTGTGTGTGTGTGTGTGTGTGTGTTTTAGGGGAAGGGTGTAATTTTTATTAACTCTTACTACCACCCCCCGCTCCCCTTCCTTCCCTATACTTTTACCTTGCGAGGTACCTAATAATTATGTTACAACCATGACCCAGTGTGGGTAAGGTAAGTCATGGGTTGCAAAAAGTATGAAACTCAAAATCAGGCTACAGTCTATCAAATTAAAAATCAGTTCCACAAGGTTTCCTGTGAAATATGACCCCTGCTAAATTGCAAATGAATCCCAGAGACAGTCGTCGATCAAATCTGTGTCGATTCCGCTCACTCTTAAAAAAGACGCACTTGAGTTTTTGGTACACTTTAGTACTGTAGGAATTGTCTTTGTTTTTCTTTAATAGTTCAGTTGTTTTTTTTTATTTTGTTTACAGAGGGTAAATAAGCAAAGTCAAAATCAGACTCTCTCTCTCTCTCTCTATCTATCTATCTCGCTGTCTCTCCCTCCCTCTCTCTTTCTCTCTTTCTCTCTCTCTCTCTCTCTCTCGCTTTCTCTCCCTCCCTCTCTTTTTCTCGCTCTCTCTCTCTCGCTTTCTCTCCCTCCCTCTGTCTTTCTCTCTCTCGCTTTCTCTCCCTCCCTCTCTCTTTCTCTCTCTTTATCTCTCTCTCGCTCTCCCTCAATCCCTCCCACCCCTTCTCTCTCTCTTTATCTCTCTTTCCTCTCTATCCCTCTTTCTCCCTCTCTCTCGCCCTCCTCTCTCTCTCTCTCTCTCCCTCATTCTCCCTCTCCCTCTCTCTCTGGCCACATTCAAAGCCATGCCTATAGACAAACACAACAACAACACAACAGAAGTTCCATAAAGTAGAGTATGAAATATGAGCCCATACAACATTTCAGATGAATCCAACAGACAGTTTACCAGAAAATCAATGTTGAATCCTTCTCATTCTGAAAAAAAAAAACGCACTATGATATTCATTATAATGTAGCCTATCTCTATGCTGGCGAGATGAAAGGAGTATTATTTCATAATATAATATAAACAGACATGTTTCTTCTGTTCAAATCAATAGGAGTTTTGTTTTTTTTTCCTCTGTCTTTTATGACATTCGTGTAATGTCAGTTACGTGATTTTATAATCATAGGCCTTGTCCCGGCAACGTACAACTTTCTTTTGTCATTTCCTGTCTTTGTCCCAGTCAGAAGCCCTACGTCATTCTGACGTGTGATTTTCGTAGGAATGGTAGGATTTCCGTAGAGGCGGGTTCTTCACATCAGTCCGGTGTTAGGGAGATGTCGGAACGGTGTCATTCCTGTGTGCAACGGAGAATACGAAAATATTCCCTGTTGGATCCCTGGCCACATTGGCATCAAGAGAAATGGAACAGTGGACACTCTGGCCAAAGAAACATTGAAACGTGCGCCAGAACACCTAAAAAATACCACACACTGACTTTAAACCAGCTATTAACAACTTCATTTAATCGAGATGGTAGGAAAGGTGGGATGAACAAACAACAAATAAACCACGCTTTATCCAAGACTAGCTGAGGCACCCAGCGTTGTCCGGGCAAACCTGTGAACCCACCGTTCTATCTCTCTCTCTCTCTCTCTCTCTCTCTCTCTCTCTCTCTCTCTCTCTCTCTCTCTCTCTCTCTCTCTCTCTCTTCGGTCTGGAAAAACTTCCCATATCCTAGAGCCTTACTACAGATTTCATGCGCACCAGCACACGGCGCATTCATTTCTGGTAGGGATTTGCACTTTCGCTGTCTTTCAGTTTCAACTTCGAAACAAACATAATGCGCATGCGCAGATTCAATGAAACCTTAAAATGGCAAACCATGACTCGAAATAGATCTAAAACTGGCGAAACAATAAATTTCCAATAAAAAAAAAACTACACCGATTTGAGACTTCTATTAAAAACTGTGCACCCTTACATCCATTCTGATGCACCATATAAAATTTGAAATCTGAGTGTTGAGTGGTTCAGAAGCCTTTTGCAACGAAAAATCTCAAGTCCACAAAAAATAATAGTATAGATAAAGTATAGATCAACTTGGACAGTGGACTCATGCCTCTCAACAAAATCGGAGGGATGAAATTGTCCTTAGTAGACTCTGGCTGGGTCATGCCCGCCTCACACTCTCAAAGGGAAGATCTCTAAGATTGTGTAGCATGCAATTGCCAACTATCAATAAAACATAATTTCACGGAATGTGTCGATTTCATGCATATCCGAAGAAGGCACTATGCCCACGGATCAGTGAAAGAATTATTTTCTGATATGGACCTGCAACACATCCTGTCCTTTCTGAGAGAGGCTAAGATCTACAAAATGATTTAATAACTTTTATACTCGTTTACAAAACTTTTTTCAGATCCATGCAAAACAATTTTTGAGAATTTTACCAGTGTGTTAAAATTATATCAAATTGTTTAATTCCATTGTGAATAAACAAACATAAATAAAGAACGTGCACCCAAATAGACCTTGAAGGGCGCAAAGCGGTTGTTATCGTGCGGACGCGCCGTAGAACCCAAACTCAAACTCAAACTGAAGTTCCCATATATGCAAACTTGAAGTCAGTTCTACGCGTCAGATTTCCGTAGGGTTGCTGGTTGGGGTAAGGCACTGAGACAAGTAAGTTTTCGCGTCGGTTTTGACTCAGACTTGAACTGCCTTTGAAATGTACTGGCGATACAGATTTGTGTCAGTTGTACTAGTGCACGAAGGCCCCTTTAACTGTGGATGATTGGCCGACACAGACCTGGTAGGGTCCCTTTCTGTTCTGTCATTTTGTTAAATCTCTCTTTATTTTGTATACTTCTTTAATCCCATTTGGGAAATTTGTCTTTGTGTCATTACAACATAGTTATAACTGGAGGTGTTATTGTCAGGTCAGAAAAATCTGCTACTGGTAACATGTAATCCAGTACAACCTGTTTCATGAACTGGTACGCTAGCATGGTATCAGTGGGCGTGCACCTGTCGGTGCAAACGGCCAGGGCGGAGGAGGTTTCATCTAAACCAACGGCCACATGCTAGGGCACAATGTGACCCTCAGTACTTGAGTCCTTCATATTGGCCCCCGGTAGCGGTGTGGTCAGACGAAGTATTGAGCAAATTTCCCGGACGCAGCTTCGAAGCTGGCGGCAGCAGGCCAGTGGTTGATTGATAGGGCAGATGGCAATATACCGTCACTCTGGCCTGGATATCGTGACACAGAGCATCCACCAGTATTGGTGTTCTTTGGTTTGGGTCTTTCACCCTGGTCAGTTGGGACTGCAAGGCTGTGGAGTAGCCTACAGGCAGCCGGTCGGGCAATATGACTGTCCCTCTGGCATCCTCCTGCACCTGGATACATTTCCAGTCGTCTTGACCCTGTCTTGCCACTTGGATAAGTTGTGTCCAGGCGAGAGAGTGAGTCTGATGTTTGCGCAGCTCTTTCTCACTAAAAACAAATTCTTTGCGCCAGTCTTAACACTCACCTCGTCTTCTTTCATCTTTGTCTCGTCTTCTTTCCTCTCAAAATTCCAACGGCGATGGGCGAGTGCGGTGGCAGCAGGTTTGGATAGACTGGAAGCTGTTAGCACAGACCTACACGTTGGTGGCTGTGGGCTATGGTCGCTTCATCGTCGATTGAAGTGGAGGCGTGGGGAGGCAGCACCCACAGTAGCTGAGCAGCCTTATTTAAGGATAGCACTGCTCACCTCAACTGAGGAAGGGGCTAGAAAAGGTGCCCTAAAGAAAGCCCACTTCACATCACCCTGACTGGTATACCGCGACCAGTGGGGATCCCTTTTTGCGGTCGAAACAAAAAGAAATTCAGCTTACTCAGGCTAGGAGCCTGGAATATACGCACACTACAGGACAACTCAAACAACCCGGAAAGACGCACTGCACTTATTGCCATTGAGCTCAGCAGGTACAACCTGGACATAGTGGCACTCAGTGAGACCAGACTCCCTGATAGTGGCCAACTCAAAGAGCTCAGTGGTGGATACACCTTCTTCTGGAAAGGCAAGGGTGCAGTCGAACCGAGACAGCATGGTGTTGGGTTTGCAATTAAAAATGACCTTGTCAGAAACTTGCAGTCCATGCCAATTGAAATAAATGACAGGCTAATGACACTCAGGATCCCAGTTGGGAAAAGCCAGTCAGCCACCCTCATTAGCGCATATGCGCCCACCATGACAAACCCAGATGAAGCCAAAGACAAGTTCTATTCTGATCTAGAATCTGTCATATGCTCTGTCCCGGCAGCTGATAAGCTGATTCTCTTGGGGGACTTCAATGCTAGGGTTGGCTCCGAAATCTCAGCGTGGCCAAATGTTTTGGGCCCTCATGGAGTTGGTTCATGCAATAACAATGGGTTGCGCTTACTTACTTTGTGCGCTGAATTTGGCCTGTTCATTACCAACACAAATTTTAGTCTCCCCGTGAGAAACAGAACGTCATGGATGCATCCCCGCTCAAAGCATTGGCATCTCATAGACTATGTCATTGTGAGGAAGACTGACAGAAAGGATGTCCTTGTAACAAAGGCGATGTGTGGTGCCGAGTGTGGAACTGACCACAGACTCATTGTTTGCAAGCTCAGACTAACATTGAGGCGCAATAGACGCCCTCAAGGGAAAGCGCCACCTAAACGCCTAAATGTTTCAAAACTCTGCTCAGCTGAGAAACAGAGCGAGCTCTCATCAGAACTCTCCTCAAAATTGGATTGCGTGACTTTTGACCCTGAGAACATTGAACAGAGCTGGACTGACCTAAATACGACTGTACACTCTTGCGCCAGCAGCACAGTTGGTTTTCCTGTCCGCAAGCACCAGGACTGGTTCAATGATAATGATAATGAAATCAAAGTGCTCATCAAAGAAAAAAATAGTCTCATCCAAGCTCACTGCAGTGACCCCTCTTCCACAGCAAAAGCTGATGCACTGCGTGCATGTAAGGGTGTACTCCAGAAGAAGCTGAGGAAAATGAAAAATGACTGGCTTGAAGAGCGAGTAAGAGAAACTCAGAAATATGCCGACACAAACAACACTAGAAAGTTCTTTGAGAGCCTCCGAGCTGTGTTTGGACCATCCCGCTCTGGCACTACGCCACTTCTTGCGTCAGATGGTTCAACACGCATTGTTGTATTGAATGCCATAATTCAGCGTTGGGCAGAACATTTCGGAGGTGTGCTAAATCGGCCATCAAATATAAATACTGAGTCCATTGACCGCCTCCCTCAGACTCCTATTAATGCAGCTCTTGCCAAGCCATTCACAGCAAATGAGACCCGAACTGCCACAAATCAGATGTCCTTTAACAAATCACCCGGCGTGGATTCAATTCCTGCTGAGGTGTATGCCTTCGGTGGAGAAAAGCTTATTGAAAGGTTGACCGAGTTGTTCAATCATATGTTGAAAGCAGGGAAGCTGCCACAGGACTTCAAAGATGCTTCAATCATCCATCTGTACAAAAACAAAGGGGACAGCCAAGTCTGTGACAACCATCGGGGAATCTCTCTACTTTCAATTGCTGGCAAAATATTGGCAAGAATGCTTCTGAATCGCCTTCTTGATCACCTCTCGTCAAATGACTTGCTTCCCGAGAGCCAATGTGGCTTTCGTAAAGAGAGGGGAACGGCGGATATGATTTTTGCTGCCAGACAGATTCAGGAAAAATGCATGGAACAAAATAAAGCGCTGTATATCACAGTTGTTGACCTCACAAAAGCATTTGACACAGTGTGTCGTGAAGGCCTCTGGAAAATCTTGGCGAAGTTTGGGTGTCCACCCGAATTCATCACAATAGTGCGCCAGTTTCATGATGGCATGCAAGCTGCAGTCAAAAGTAACGGCAGTGTTTCAGAGCCCTTTGCTGTCACAAATGGGGTAAAACAGGGTTGTGTCTTAGCCCCAACTCTGTTCAGCATCATGTCTCTGCAATGCTACAAGAAGCCTTTAGCTCTCCTCCTCAAGGGGTAAGCATCAAGTACCGAACTGATGGCAGTCTATTCAACCTCAGGAGACTTCAGGCAAATACCAAAACCAAAAGTACTCAAGTCTGTGACCTACTATTTGCTGATGATTGTGCACTTCTGGCACACGATGAGGATAGCATGCAAAACTGTGTTGATAAGTTCTCTAGTGCCTGTGACAACTTTGGCCTCACAATAAGCACAAAGAAGACGGAAGTGCTCCATCAGCCTACTCCAGACGACAAGTATCCTGTGACCCCAAATATCAAAGTCCATGACAGTCTTCTGAAGGTGTCGGAGAACTTCACCTATCTTGGCAGTACACTGTCTTCCGCGGCTCGTGTTGATACTGAAATTCTCTCAAGAATCAGCAAAGCCAGCTCTGCATTTGGCAGGCTTCGAAAGAGAGTATGGGATGTCGCCGGCATTCGCACAGACACTAAGCTGAAAGTGTACAATGCTGTGGTCCTTCCCACCCTACTCTATGGGGCTGAAACCTGGACAGTGTACCAATCGCATGCCAGAAAGCTAAATCACTTTCATCTGGCCTGCCTTAGAAAGATCCTAAGGATCAAATGGCAGGATAAAATTCCAGACACTGAGGTCCTCAATCGTGCCAAGGAATTGAGCATCTTCTGCCACCTGAAAAAAATTCAGCTACATTGGGCAGGACATGTTGTCAGAATGCCCGACTCCAGACTCCCTAAGCAAATCTTCTTCTCTGAGCTCTCCAATGGAACGAGGAATGTTGGGGCCCCAAGGAGACGTTACAAAGACACTCTCAAGCAATCACTGAAGGCCTTTGCCATTGATGTGAGTGAGTGGGAAAAGCTCTCTGTCACAAATCCCAGACTGGGAGATGTAATAAGTTATGACAGGACAACAATCACGAACAAACAAGTTAACACTTAACAGAACAATCCATCAGACTCACACATTTATTAAACATAATTATACATATAATAGCGCAATTACATATATTATATTATTGAATGACTGCCGTACAACGGCCTTATTCTCACACACACGCTCCCTCGGATCCACAATCCGGTAGTTACCCCTAAAGGCACTTCGGCCTCAGCCTCTCCCCTCAGGGTCTTAATAGTACATTAATAAGTTACTGGCACCGCAGTCTCTCAATATCCCCTTCCTACTGTCATACCCCTTAACACTCCCCTAGCACCTCCGCAGGGCAATAACACATTATTATTTCCATAGCCATCAACATGGCAACAACATAGTATCAGTTCACTAGCCTATCAACATGGCAACAATATAGTCTCTCATTCACTCTCATATCTACGTCCCTGTCCGTGGCCTGACTGCCACGACTTTATGTGCCTCTACTGTCCTGCACTGACAGCCTCACTTCTGGCCTATGTGTGGCCTCCGGCCCTATGCTGGCCTATCCCCTGTGCTCATCGAGGTGGCTCTGCGGCCCGTCCCCGACACCTACAAGAATAACATTACATTGGTATAATACCCTACCATTTCTATTCACTCCACCTCTCCTTACAACCCATGAAACGTACACACACTAGTTCACCTTTCACTCACCACACATCTTACGGTAACACACTTCCAGCGGAGTACACACTACTCACTCGCGCTACAAATCCATGAACTCACTTTCATCTATCGCTCATGGCGCACATTGCTATATCCAATATCACGGACTTCCACATTCCTCACATATACTTATTCACATCATGGTAATAGACGAATATAATATAATACATCAATCATAATAATCAATCAACATTCTACATACCAGTCATAACTGGAAAGACTCTCACTAGTCTTCTCGACTGCTTCCCCTTTATGTCCGCCCGATGGGCTTTTATTCACACGTCCGATCCCTAGGACCTTCTAACTTGCAGTGATAGTTATACAGCGCTTTCGCCTCCTTCAGACCCCGCCCCACTACTACTCACAACAGCACGCTTAACTTGCTGTCTACTGTGAGCCTTTCTTACTCTACACCCGCTCTGTAGCAATCCCCTTAATTGCACTCACTCCACTCGTGACATCATCCCCCACCCCAAAAAAATTAATGCAATTAATTTCAAATCGCATCAAGATGACTGTCAACGAGTGAGCGTGAGCAATACCTACACTAAAAAAAAATGACCTAGTAGTTCCCCTAGTATATAAAATACCGAAATCAGGGGAAAATATGGGGATCCGTATGGCCTGCAATATGCATATATGTGTCACATCCTGAATAGCTAACTAACCACAATGCTTAATACAGAGTCAAAAACCATTCAACCTATCAACCATTCTTCATATCATATATTTTATAATGTCAATATTTTAAAGTCGACTCATTCACACAGATCCTGTCAATGTTCCTGTCCTCCGATGTATAAGCTCCTGAAATATTCCCCTAGGCTCGACTAAGGTAGTCGGCGATATGATTGCTGGTTCCTGGAATTGGTTGAATAACGAAGGTGTACGGCTGTAAAGCCAATGCCCATCTAGACAAGCGTGGGCTGGACGAACGATTCTTCGACAAAAATGTCAGTGGCTTGTGGTCCGTCTGGATACAAAATTCTCGTCCCATGAGATAACGTCCTAGTTTCTGGACGGACCAGACAATGGCAAGACACTCACGCTCTATCACAGAATACTTTCTTTCTCTCTGCAATAACTTCCTACTGACATAACATACAGGATGGAGACATTCGTTCTTCTCCTGTAGAAGACAAGCGCCGACACCAGAGTCCGACGCATCCGTTCTGAGGATAAAATTAGATCGAAAATCGGGTAATATCAGAATGGGTGACGATGATAACGCTGTCACCAAATTATCAAATGCTGTCTGACATTCAGACGTCCACTGGACCTTATCGGGTTGTCCCTTCTTAGTAAGGTCAGTAAGAGAAGATGACAAGGAGGAAAAATTTGGAATGAACTTTCTGTAATAATTTAAAATTCCCACTAAGCTTCTGACTTGTTTCTTTGTTTTAGGGATTTGCAACCCTACTAACTTGTCAATTTTTGTTTCTTCAGGTCTCTGAACACCTCTACCCACAATATGTCCTAAGAATATTATCTCTGGACATGCCAAATCCATCTTTGCGGGTTTAGCAGTTAACCCAAAATGGCGTAATCGTTGAAAAATTACTGTTAGTGTCTGAATATGATCAGACCATGTCGACGTATGGCATGCTATATCATCAAAGAATGACACGACATTAGGTATGTCCTTCAACACCAATCTCATTAATCGTGCAAACGTCGCTGGTGCGTTTACCAACCCAAATGGCATGACCTTAAATTGGAATAATCCAATGGGCGTTTGGAACGCCGTGTATTGTTTAGACTCCTCAGTAAGCGGGATTTCCCAATACCCTTTCGTCAAATCTATCTTGGAAAACCACGTGGACCCGGCCAATGAAGCTATTAATTCCTCCTGAAACGGAATAGGCTCCCTATCGCCTACCGTAATAGTGTTCAATCTTCGAAAATCAATACAGAACCGCACCGATCCATCAAGTTTCTTCACGAGGACGATGGGTGATGAATACGGCGATGTTGATGGTTCTATCACATCTAACTTCAACATCGACTCAACTTCCTTTATGACTCTATCTCTCGAAGAAAAAGGCAACGGATACGGTCTAAGAAATACTGGCTTATCCGAAGTCAACTTTATTTGGTGCTGGATCGCCGTAGTGCGACCCGGCAAATCCGTAACAACATCCGGAAATGACGCTAACAGGGTCTCAAGTTCCCTACTCCTTGAACTCGTAAGGTCAGGGTTAATTTTTACGTCCCTGTAACCTTGTGTCGGAGTTAACTCCGGCAATTGAATTTGTAACTCCTCCTGCGCCTCGGTGTCGCTTACGTCACAGTCCAACTGGTCTACGACCCCCGTACAAGCAATAGAGAAGACAGTCTCCTCTGGTCTTGTCTGTGCACACAGATACTGTGGTCTCTCATAAAATCTCTGTAGCATGTTAACATGGAAAACCTTACTCGCTCCATCAATGTGGATAGCGTAATCTACCTTTGAAACAACTCGCTCAATAACATAAGGGCCTTTCCATGTCATCAATAACTTATTATGGTCCGTAGGTAACAACAGCAGAACCTTGTCTCCTGGCTTAAAAATTCTCAGTTTGGACCCTCTATCTTTATAGTCTTTTGCTCTTTTCGAAGCGATACTAGACGCTTCTTCTGCTATAGTGCGCGCTGCAGATAGTCTTTCTCTTAAATCAACAAGGTACTGAAACACCGAAATCTGCTCATCGTCTCCCGATGATGGCGACGTCATCATGTCCCGAAGAACATCAGTTGGGCCCCTAGGACTACGACCGTACATCATTTCGAACGGCGAGAATCCCGTTGACTCCTGCCGTACCTCTCTGTACGCGAATAACACTGCAGGGATATATCTATCCCAATCTTTAGGGCGATCAGCAGCTACCTTACGCAGCATCGACTTTAACGTCGAGTTCAATCTCTCGCACATGCCATTAGCCTGCGGATGATAAGGGGTGGTAGTGATGGGTTGTATACTGAATAAGCGGAACAATTCCTTCATCATCTGCGACGTAAATTGCGCGCCCCTATCAGACAGAATTTGCTCTGGTATTCCTACCCTAGCGAAAATTGCAAACAACGCTTCCGCGACTGCCTCAGACGTTATGGTCCGCAGAGGAACCGCCTCTGGCCATCTCGTAGCATTACATATGACCGCTAAGAAAAATCGATTCCCCCTATCGGTCGCTGGGTGAATGGGGCCAACAAGGTCTATCGAGACCTTTTTAAACGGTTCCGAGACCGTGGGGATCTTCTGAAGAGGGGCCTGGGGTGTACGACCCTTATGCGTCGTCTTTTGGCACGCACTGCACGTCTTACAATAGACCTGCACATCTCTGTGGATCGATGGCCAGTAAAAATTTTTAAGAACCCTTTCTTTGGTTCTAGCTATCCCCATATGACCCGCTAATGGGACATCATGTGCCAAATGCAATACTGTTGCGATCAGCAACGCTGGCACAACGACCTGCTTTAAAATTGAGGACACCGTTACATACTTACGGAACAGAATGCCCGCCTGAACAAAAAAAGAAGATGACCCGTTCTTATATCTCCTCGTTTTCTCGGTTCGCGCCTCCCCAAAGCATGGGTTTAATGATGGGTCCTCCCTTTGTAATTTCGCCAAGCGCTCTGGCGTGATATCTAGGTTGACCGCTGGCGTAGCCAAAGGTCTAATCTTGTCTTTATCGGCTACCCGTCGGCGTGTTTCGACCGCGGCGCAAAAGTCAATACCTTTTGATTGCGACCATGCTTGCACGTTCTCATCGGAAGGGGAACCTACCCGCGATACATTCCCAATGATGAGCTGGGCGCCTGGAAAACAACCAACGACTGCTTCGACTTCCCCGCTAAGGAAAGGTGTATCTATCATTATTTTTGCCATGGGTAATTTCTCAATGGCCCCCGAAAATTGGATGCACGGGACAGTCTCACCTGTAAGCTGTGAATCCCGAATGCAGTCTCTATGCACTCCCACAACGGTAGATCCTGTATCTCGTAAAACCGAGACCGGTTCGTCCCCAACAAACCCCGGATAAACCCTAAGACCACCTCCTGTATGACATGAATTTATAACGGGGATCTTTCTCCCACAAGGTAAAACACCGGAAGATAATAACTTCTCACAACTGGGACACTTAGAATACTGTCCGCCTCCGTTGTCCGATGTAACACACGCAGCCGCATGATGAAATTTATTTGGGGAGCATGGACTGGAGCCACTGTCCACGTTCGCCGCTATCCTACCTGCAGGGCAGTTCACGCTGATGTGATCCGCTCTACCGCAGTTCCAACACTTCGCGGCCCTACACTCGCGTGAAAAGTGACCCACGCGTCCGCAAGTCCAACACTCCGCTCCCTGTGCTGCTCTAGGCCTGGGTCCCCGTGACCCATCGCGACCGGAACTAGAGTCCCTATGCCGTCGGTCATCGGCAAAGGTCACAATTCGCCCCCGGCCATTACCGCGACCTAGCCCTCCTGCTCGGTCAAACTTACCGGATCCATATGCCGGTGATTGGTGATAGCCCCTACGCTGCCCCTGGGCTTGCCCGCTATAGGCACCACGCTGACGCGACCTGTCCCCAAGTCCTGCCGGCGACCCCTCGACAACGGCGACGTACCCAGCATCTTGGACGTACGCCCTGGCGACTGGTTTGGACGGATGCGCCGTACGGTATGCCTCCGCCAACTTAGACGCCTCCTGCACCGTCGCGGGTTCGTTCTCTTTCAGGAAAGCCACCAGATCTTTGTGGCACGACGCGTACAGCTGGTCACGGATCATTAAGTCTTTCAGTTTAGCGAAATCCGTGCCCACATGCGCCAGGTCTACCCAGTTCGCGAAATACTCCGTTAGTCTCGCGACGAAGGCAGCAAAGTCCTCCCTGGTGTCTGCACGTGCTCGCCTAAACTGCTCCCGGAAATATTCCTCGGTACGCGCAAATCGGCGAAGCAGCAAAGCCTTCAGCTTATCGTAGTCTTGCACGTCTTCGCGCTGTAGCTCTTTAAAGTAGGTTAACGCTCGCCCCTGCAATAGCGATGCCAGGTACGTGGCCCATAATTCCTTATTTTCCCCCCATTGCAATTGTGCGTTCAGCTCGAACCTGTAAAGGAAGGCGTCTATGTCGTCCTTCCGGTCGTCGAACGTAGGGAGCTTAATCCTAACGCCACCTTTATTGTGTACCTGCCGCTCAACTGTTTCTGTTGGTGCATTCTTTTTGATTTCCAACTCGGCGATCTTCACTTGCGCCTCTATCTCCTTTAACCTTATCTCCCTTTCCTGCTCCCTATCCTGTCTCTCCTGTCGCTGAGCTTCTAACTCCTTTAACTTAAACTCCCTTTCCTGTTGCTGAGCCTCTAACTCCTTCAACTTAAACTCTCTTTCCTCTTCCTTATCCTTAGCCTCTCTCTCCTGTTGCTGAGCCTTAGCCTCTCTTTCCTCTTCTCTCTGTCGCTCTTGAGCCTCTTTTTCTCGCTCTCTATCCTTAGCACGCTCATCGCGCAAATCCGCCTGCTGTTCTTTAATCCAGCCGCGTAGCTCCTCTCCCTCCAGGCCAAGTTCCTTACCCAACTTCATTAGTTGTTGGAGTTCCGCCATTTCACAGATTTATGGTTATGGTATGTATTTAAAAAAACGGCTAACCTGTCGGTATGATAACTAACGACACGACCAGAGACCTGAGATCACACCAGATATAACAATACCCAATTCAGAATACAATTCAGAAATTTACCTTTACAGCAAAACTAATTCTACATCTACAAAATGCATGCACTATTAATTATAAAAGAAAATAGAAACGACAAGAATGAAGAAATACAGTAGAAGGACCACAAGTACGTCAAGGACAACGAACCAGACTAGGACAAAGCTTCTACAAAAAAAAACTATAATGGAAAAAAAAATGCAACCTACTACGCCGATTACACAACAAGGTACGAACAAGAACAGAGTCTGAAAAAAAAGAACGTATCTACAGAAAGGTAGAAGAGGGACAAGAGAAACGTCTTCCTAAAACAACGAGGAAGATAGAACGCTACAATCTAAACAAAAATACAGGTCCCTACAGAACTGGTCACTGTGATGAACGAAGTTCCAAAGTTTACCACACCTTTTTAAAAGGATAAACTAAGTTCAACACAGCAAACCCGCGCCACCGCCCGTATAACCTATAACGACAACAAAAACAGCAAAAACAGGGAAAAAGACAGATTAAAGGAACAGCCCACAATCCAGGGCACAAAACTTTGACTTTCACTTAACTTTCAAAATTTTGAGTAAAACTCCTCCCTTTAATCGGAGCTCTGGCTGCTCGTCTCCTCAGGCTGCACGCACACACTCTGGAAAGTTTAAATACAAATTAATACCTACTCATAGCAATACATGCATCAATATACATTCATTATTATACATAAATCCTATCATGAAATGTCCATTCATCCAACGGACAAGACAGCACAATTACCTACTAACTAACTACAACTAAATATTACGAAAATGGACGAGTCACAATGGACGAGCCCCCAATGTCACAAATCCCAGACTGGGAGATGTAATAAGTTATGACAGGACAACAATCACGAACAAACAAGTTAACACTTAACAGAACAATCCATCAGACTCACACATTTATTAAACATAATTATACATATAATAGCGCAATTACATATATTATATTATTGAATGACTGCCGTACAACGGCCTTATTCTCACACACACGCTCCCTCGGATCCACAATCCGGTAGTTACCCCTAAAGGCACTTCGGCCTCAGCCTCTCCCCTCAGGGTCTTAATAGTACATTAATAAGTTACTGGCACCGCAGTCTCTCAATATCCCCTTCCTACTGTCATACCCCTTAACACTCCCCTAGCACCTCCGCAGGGCAATAACACATTATTATTTCCATAGCCATCAACATGGCAACAACATAGTATCAGTTCACTAGCCTATCAACATGGCAACAATATAGTCTCTCATTCACTCTCATATCTACGTCCCTGTCCGTGGCCTGACTGCCACGACTTTATGTGCCTCTACTGTCCTGCACTGACAGCCTCACTTCTGGCCTATGTGTGGCCTCCGGCCCTATGCTGGCCTATCCCCTGTGCTCATCGAGGTGGCTCTGCGGCCCGTCCCCGACACCTACAAGAATAACATTACATTGGTATAATACCCTACCATTTCTATTCACTCCACCTCTCCTTACAACCCATGAAACGTACACACACTAGTTCACCTTTCACTCACCACACATCTTACGGTAACACACTTCCAGCGGAGTACACACTACTCACTCGCGCTACAAATCCATGAACTCACTTTCATCTATCGCTCATGGCGCACATTGCTATATCCAATATCACGGACTTCCACATTCCTCACATATACTTATTCACATCATGGTAATAGACGAATATAATATAATACATCAATCATAATAATCAATCAACATTCTACATACCAGTCATAACTGGAAAGACTCTCACTAGTCTTCTCGACTGCTTCCCCTTTATGTCCGCCCGATGGGCTTTTATTCACACGTCCGATCCCTAGGACCTTCTAACTTGCAGTGATAGTTATACAGCGCTTTCGCCTCCTTCAGACCCCGCCCCACTACTACTCACAACAGCACGCTTAACTTGCTGTCTACTGTGAGCCTTTCTTACTCTACACCCGCTCTGTAGCAATCCCCTTAATTGCACTCACTCCACTCGTGACACTCTCGCTTGATCGTGCAAATTGGAGGGCGGCCCTTACCAGAGGCAGCAAAGCATGGGAAGCTGACAGAGTCCAGCAGGCTATCAAAAAAAGAGAACGGCGCAAGAAAAGGCCCAGTGGTACTGAACCAACGGAGCACTCTTGTCATTTATGCGGAAGGGTCTGCAGGGCAAAAATAGGACTTATCAGTCACATGAGAAGCCATAAGTCATGAAAGAACAGTCTTTCCATTCTGTCCTCTGTGTCCTTTACTTCTCTTTATTGTCCATGTGTTGAAATTCTCAACAATTTCTGTTCTTTATTCCTCTGGTGTTGTTAAGGTCATCATCATACCTGATGGACGAACTATTACTATTATTATTATAACTGGAGCAGGCACGTCATCGCCACAGTGCAGCGCCGGTCGGCGGGTTGGTTTTGTAGTTTTCTTTTCTTTTTTTTTAGGGGGGGGGGGAGATGAAGGGGGGGGGGAGGGAGTGGTAGGGATAAATTTTATTTAAGTTTGCCCCCTCTTTTCGATTTCCAACTGCCAAGGTGTCTTTACGTGGGTAACTTGCACATGACAACTCCGAGATTTTCGTCCTTATTGGAGAAGACTAGGTGCTCGATTCCACCTCCCATAGGATCAGGGACAGGGAATTATGAGAAAAAATCCCAAAAATTCCGACATGCCTGCACCGACCGGGATTTGAACCCGGTACCTTCGGCATGAGAGGCGAGCACCTTGCCTCTAGTCCATCGTGTTGTCCCTCGCACACTATGATCATTATCGTGTCGCCGTGCTTTCTTCAAATTCAAACTTCTGATTTCATAGTGGGTGGTTGGTAAGCACTTCTGGTGGGGTCGTCGTCGTCTCGCGACCTTTGTTCTTGTTTGTTCTAACTCCATTTTCCGTCAAAACTGGAGATCTTTTAGTGTAATGTGCTTTCTTCCAAGTCAAACTTCTGATTTCGTTCTGGGTGGCTGGCGGGCACTTCTGATATTCTCTCCTTCTCGCGACCTCAGTTCTCGCCTCTTCTATCTCCATTTTCTGAAAAACTGGAGATCTTTTAGTATGTAAAAGAGGTATAACAAATGCGCACTTTGACACTTGTTTAATGTAATGCGTCATGGCACTTACCAAGCTGTTTCTCAGTTCCCATTCATTCCAACTCCTTATCATGATAACTAAAGCCGCCAACTTTTAACATCGATTTTCTCAGTTGTGCAAAACGTGGAGCTGGAACTAACAATAACTAGTGTCGTTTTTGTCCTATCATTGTGCTATTTTCTGTCTATCGACTTACTTTCCTCGCACCACCGGCACTGTGTCGAGGCGCTTTCTTTCTAACTCATTTCAATTCAGGTCAAGACAAAGCCAAAATGTGACAAAAAGGAAAAGTTGTATAATAATATTATTATACATACATATTACTACAGAAATATCATAAAAACCACAGAAAAACTGTGGGGTCGCAGCAGGGCTATAAGCAAAGTCAAAATTGGGCAAAAAGAAAAGGTTGTATGTTGCAAAGCCCCGCGTGAGAAATAAAACTCAAACAATACAAAGCAAACTAAAGAGAAGACAGAAAATACACAAATTTTCGGCTTTCGCCTTTGTCAAGTGAAAAAAAAAATAAAAGACTTCAACAGGAACGAAGTGAAACAGTTTACTTAGCTGCGAGTTCTTGCTTCGTTAGCAGCACCAAAGCACGTCCGTCCGCCAAAAGCATTTTGCCACATTTACTTTGCCTTGCTTCATACCTCGCGACAACCCCACAGATTTTCTGTGTTGTTTTTTTTTTTTCTTATAATATTTTGTCACTCAACTCAGTTCAACTCAAATCTCGCTTAACTGGTTTTGTTCACAGCATCCACTCCACTATTTTTACGGGAAAATGACATATGAAAAAGTAAAATACCCTTTGCCTCTATGGAGGCGAAGGCGGAGCGATGATTTGAGGTCTTTATTTTAGGAGGTTCGCTGCCCTTGGCATTTACACCTCACTTTACTTGTTTTATTATTTCTTGTTCTTGGGGGGGGGGGGGGGTGATATAGATCAATTTTAATCTATTAATTTCAATTTTGCCCGGGCAGCGGCCTTTCGGCCTGCTCTTTACGATTTCCAACTGCCAAGGTATCTTTAACGAGCGCAACGTGCACACGGGCCCTCCGAATTTTTTCGTCCTTATCCGAGAAGACTAGGTACTCGATCCTACCCCCCAATAGGACCAGGGACTTGAAAATATGAGAAAAATCCACTTTCCAACATGCCTGCACTGCCCGGGTTTAGAACCCGGGACCCTTGGCATGAGAGGCGAGCACCTTGCCTCTAGACCACCTTGTCCCCCGCGAAGGCGGAGCGGAATGGATGATGCGGACAAGTATACAGAAGCAAGGAGTGTTTCATTTTTTCATACGTCATTTTCCGTAAAAATATCGGAGCGGAGCGGATGCTGTGGTCAAGATCAATAACCCCGTAGTTCACAAAACCGAGGGAGAAAGAGTCTGTACTCAGCGACCTCTCGACCTCAGTCAACGAGTGAATTTGATACTCTTTGGCAAAGCTCTTTAGTTGCGCATTCTCCTTGATGTGTATGTTGCTATGGAATGAGCTATGAATGCAACAAAAAAGCAGTAAAAAATCTCAACATGTGATATGCTATCAATTCGGAAATCCGATCAGTTTGCACACTTTTTGTGAGCGCGAACCCATTTTGTAAATTCCTTGGAAGAGCAGGAAATCTTTAGATACCGGTAACGATACGAGCGTTATGAATACATTCATTCGGGCGAGTATCCACAGTGTGCGTAGTTGTTTCACTGAGGAATATCAATGGTGATATCGATACATTAATATTGATGCCTAAGACTTTTATGGACTGCCGGTTGGCCATAGTTTCTTTTTTGGTAATTTTTCGTTCATTATTTTTCCATGAATAGCAAAATCTCAATATGTTTCCCCGATAATACCCTGTCAAACAGAAAGATCGAGAACGGTTTGCTGAGTTGAGTAGGGTCTGCACGGTTGATGAGTTGGTGAAGGACAAGATGCTGCAATTATTGTCCTCATTATTTTTTTCAGCAAGCCAAATTAATCATTTTCTCATATTCTTCCCTGAATATTCTTTATTATTACTACATGTACTGTCTTTTATCTTGTCTTCTGTCCTTCCTTATGTCCTACATTCGTACTAATCCGGCCGTTCGTTAATCTTCTGAGCTATCGGTCTAAACATTTAGCCATCTGCCCATCCATTCATCCATCCATCATCCATCCACCCATCCAACGACCCATGAACTGATCCATATATCCATCTATCCATCTACTTTTCATCCATTCATCCATTCATTCATCCATCCTTCCATCTATCCAACCATCCATTCATCCATCCATCTATTCATCCATCCAACCAACCATCTACTCTTTCTTTCATGTATCCATGCATCATCCATCCATCTATCCATTCATTCCCAACCCATTCTGTTATTCATCCGTCCATCCATCTATCCACCCATCCATCCATCCATCCATCTATCCACCCATCCACCCATCCATCCATCCATCTATTCTTTCTTTCATGTATCCATGCATCATCCATCCAACTATCCATCCATTCCCCAACCCATTCCGTTATTCATCCATCCATCCATCCATCTATCCATCCACCCATCCATCCATCCAACCATCTATTCTTTCTTTCATCTACCTAGGCATCCATCCACCCATCTATCCATTCATTCCCCAACCCACTCCGTTATCCATCCATCCATCTATTCATCCATCCATCCATCCACCCATCCATCTATCCACCATCCATCCATCCATCAGTCCACCCATCCATCCATCCATCCGTGCATCTACCTATATAATTACTCACCTCTGTCTTTGAATGTATGTTTACTGTGTCCTCTAGAAACCAAACAATGGGTGATTTTTGTACACAAATGACTAAGAACTGTAACAACACCAATCACCGGGTAAAAACATTCAAGCCAGGTAAAGGTCAGACAATTGGAATTTCGCAACAAATAATTTACAGCAGGGAAAATTTGCCTAATAAAAATTAACCTGTACTTGAGTGAATAATTGTATCTCCCCGGGTCTTACAGCACTAGGAACTACCATTATGTTAATACCGTTTCGCACGAGTCAATGCTAGAGCTAAGTTATGTGAATACTAGAGACAGCGCCCCTCTTTTCCACCCACGAGAGAGTAAGAGAGAGAGTAAGAGAGAGAGAGAGTGTGTGTGTGTAAGAGAGAGAGAAAGTAAGAGAGAGAGAGTGTGTGTAAGAGAGAGAGAAAGTAAGAGAGAGAGAGTGTGTGTAAGAGAGAGAGTGTGTGTGTAAGAGAGAGAGAGAGAGAGAGTAAGAGAGAGAGAGCGCGATTGTAAGAGAGAGAGAGAGAGAGAGAAAGTAAGAGAGAGAGAGAGAGAGACTAAGGAAGACAGAGTTAAAGAAAAAGAGGGACATGGA
Organism: Onchidella celtica; assembly: GCA_963931925.1. Lineage (NCBI taxonomy): Eukaryota > Metazoa > Mollusca > Gastropoda > Systellommatophora > Onchidiidae > Onchidella > Onchidella celtica. The sequence continues at coordinate 23,996,040 of OZ007584.1, forward strand.
TATAGACAGAGAGAGAAAAAGATGGAGAGACCGACAAAGGCAGACAGTCAGACAGAAAGAGGGGGGGGGGGAACAGATGCAGACAGGGAGAGAGAAAGCTAGAGCGAGAGATAAAGAGAGAGGGAGAAATAGACAGAGGCAGAGAGGGAGAGAGAGAGAGTGAGTCAGAGAGAAAGAGAGCTAGCGACAGGGGGGCGCAAAGAAAGAGAGAGATACTGGGAGAGAAAGACAGAAAGAGAGAAATAGATAGACAGACTGACAGGGAGAGAGATGGAGAAAGAAAGAAAGATAGAATATGTGTGTTTATGTGCGTATGAGTGAGTGTGTGTGTGTGTGAGAGAGAGAGAGAGAGACTTAAATGCACAGTTTAAGTGTTCTATGTTATCGAATCAATACATGTATGTAGAAAACAACTCACAACGTGTGTGTATGTAAGCGTAAGTGTGTGTGCCAGTATAGAAATGAACTTCAAGACTCACTCACAGATTCACGTTGTAATCGAGGTGTCGTTGCTCATGACAGAATAAGCCGAGGTATTTTCTATTGTTGGATTTTTCTAGATTTTTTCCTTGACATTTTGTCAGGACAATAATGTGTGTGGGTGTGGAGGAAAGCGGGGGTGGGAGAGAGTGGGGGGGGGGGAGCTGGTTGGAGGGGGCGGAGATTAACATTAGACATAGCGGATGAAACACGAGATGAAGGCTGAGGTTAGCAAAGAGGTTCGAGAGGGATTAATGTAGATGGAAGACACGGAAGAGAGGGACAGAAAGAGAGTGAGAGAATGTGTGCTTAGGAGAAGGGATGAGAGAGAGAAAAAGAGAGGGAGATGGGGGTGTGAAAATGTATGTGTGTGTGAGAGAGAGAGAGAGAGAGAGAGAGAGAGAGAGAGAGAGAGAAAGAGATAGAATGGACGAGAGACAGCGTGTGTTTGTGAGAGATCGAGAGAAGGGGTGAGAGATTGAAAGGGAGAGAAAGAAGATGTGAGAGATAGAAAGAGAGAGAGAGAAAGGATGAGAGATAGAAAGGGAGAGAGAGAAGATGTGAGAGATAGAAAGAGAGAGAGAGAGAGAGAGAAGGGGTGAGAGATAGAAAAGTAGAGAGAGAAGATGTGAGAGATAGAAAGAGAGAGAGAGAGAGAGAGTCACAGAAAGAAAGACGTGGAGAGAGAGTGTGAAATTTTTTTAATGAAAGCCAATAAAAACACCTCTATTTTTTTTGTGTGTGTTTCACGACAACAACAAACAGAAAAAAATAGGGGGTGGTGTGGGTTGGTGAAAATTCAAAGAAAGAAATAGAGAAAAAGTAAGGATAGAGAGAACCATGAAGTAGGAGAAGAACTTGAAAGAAGGGTTGAGGCATTGGAGATGAGATGCCTCCGCAGGTTCCTTGGCATCTCATACAAAGACCACATTACCAACTTAGGTCCAGACCAGAGTAGGGCAAGCCATTGGACCATACCAAGACCTGTTGTCCACGGTGAAAAGAAGGAAAATGAGATTGGTATGGTCATGTATCAAAGATCAACAGGACTTGCCAAAACCATTCTACAAGGAACAGTGCGAGGAGGCAGAAGGAGAGGACGACGGAGAAAGAGATGGGAGAACAACATCAGTGAATGGACTGGCCTCACACTCAGCAACTGCCTAAGAGTGTCTGAGAACTGGAAGGAAAGGAGGAAGCTGGTTGTGAGGTCTTCTAAGACCCCGGTAGAGAGAAATGGAGGGAGAGAGGGGGGGGGGAGAAAGAGAGAGAGAGAAGAAGGGATGAAAGGAGGAAACTGACCTCTGAGAAAATAAAAATAGTAAAGAAAGAAACACTAATTAGCACTAGAGAGACAGGCGGACAGACAGATAGAGAGAAAGAGGGAAGATGATCGGGAAAGACGAATACAGAAATTGGAGAAGCAAAAAAGACATTGAGGAAAAACAATGCCTCGAGGATATCGATACCAAAAACGCAATGAAACACACACGAAGAAAGGCTGGTGGCTTACTGGGTCAGTTATGTTTTGCGCAAGACTGGATTCAGTGTGCGCGGTCACTCTATTCCCCGTGTGGCTCAGAACAGTTCTGAGCTAGTGAGACAGTCTGGTTTCAAACTCGCCAGTGCGGGACCTTCCCTTAAACCTTTATTTACTAGATATGCTTTACTTCATCAAATTCATAACTGCATTTGATTTTTCTACATGTAGTATGCCATTATGTCTGGAAATGGGCATCTCAGCATGTTTTTATCTTTCTTTCTTGCTTTTGTGGAGGGAGGGAATATATTAATATGAAGAAATAAGAACAAATTTGGGGTATGGATGCTCACTTGTTAGCTCTCGGCAAACAACAAAACTTTCCAGGTCTCAAATTTCGCTCTGCGTGAAGACAATCACATTGAAGGAGGAAAACGGAAGTAAATGGAAGTTCCTAAAGCTTGTGAAAAGGTCGGTAACGATGGTGTCGGGCGCAAACCGGCTAAGTCCGAAAATTTCATTTATTTTTTTTATTTTTTTTTGATAGTACCAATTTATGAAGATTGGAACCCCCGCGTCATCTGTAAAAATAGCTCTTACCATAATTCAATAGAAACATTCAAACTAGACATGTGATCAAATCAGCGAAGTACATTTTCCTTTTGTGTTATCCGCAACTTTTTGTTCCTCCTGTAAAATTTGCTTATCTTGACTTGGCTGGTTTGCGCCCGACACCATCGATAAGTACATTGGAAGAGTTCTCAGTATTGAGGGGAAGGGGTAAAAATGCGAAAGGGACGTTAAAGTCCCGTCAATAAATAAAGGGTTAACTCCTTAGTTCACATCTCACACTTAAACCGAGACAAAACAGGTGACTCAGTCTGCTACCAGCCTGGGTTTTCGAGATTAGAAAATAGAAATTAAAGAAAGGTTGACAGAGAGAAAGACGGGAAGATGGAGAGAAAGACTGAGATGGGGATAACCGGAAAAGAGGAATGAATTCTAAAAATGAAAAACGTGTCGTTCGAGACACAGGTTGGTTCAATATTTGCCAAATTCCGTCCGTCGACGTGCGCGCGTATCATCCATGTCAACAACGCAACAATTCGCACCACACTCCTTCATAAATGAACGAAAAAGACTAGTACCACAGAGCTCTGTGAGTAGTACTCACTGTGTTTATACGCGCGCAAGGTGTGGACATAATAATAGTAAAAGAGGGAATGGTCCGTCTCGGTATTCTGTGTCTCGGGTAGAACGTCGGTCACGTAGTCATAATTCAATTTCCAGCCACACTTTTCCATTTTACTCTGTGAAAATGCGTCTCTTTTTTTGCAGCTCAAAGACAAAAAGACGTAAATAAATCATACAATATCAAAAACTAGATTTTGTCCAAATCTCATCGTCAAAAATTGAGGCTGTGCACACCGTTTCGTAGTTTTTGGTCAAGTTCTCACAAGGTTTTGGGTGTTTTTTGTTCACCCTCTAGTTCCATTATAGTAGGAAGCTAAAGAGTAAATTCAAAGTAAATAAATTGTAGAAGTGAGTGTGAACAAAAAGAAAACACAAAGCTTTAAGTCACTAAAAACGCTTGCAAAATGCTATTCAAAGCTGTACATACAACATTAGGCCTTATCATGGGCGTATACCATTCTAACGACCATGCGCTCTTTCAGAGAAAGGCGGGGGGGGGGGGGGTGGAGAGAAGCCAAGCGTATAAAATGTACATCGAGGGGGAATAAAAGTGTGTGTGTGGGGGGAGGGGGGGTCAGAAATTCCCTAAATAGAGTGTGTGTGCTTTAAAGATTACCACCTAGTTCAAAGCTACCTAATTTTTGGGGATTTTTTGCAATGTAAGACTACAATCATTATTTCCAACTGAGGCAATAATTAGATTTCTTTGTTAAGGAGGGGGAGGGGAGGGGAGGAGAGAGACAGACAGACTAGAAATACGAAGAGGATGCTGACGTGTGTTGCAAATGAAATCTGCACTTACGCACAGACACGAATTCACAGGCGGTCACACACACTGAGGGACATGCAATACAAAAAAAGGGCCAGGGGGGAAATAATCGAATATGACGGAGCCAGGGGAGAGAAGCAAGAAAGCTTTAATCCCTGTGCTGGTTGTTGCATTTGGTGACAGGTGGGTGGTCCACTCCAAGATCCTCAGCTTGTCAGGGGATCACTGCTACAATGCCATCCTTTGAGGGGCATCACACTAAGGCAGAAAGGTCACAGCCAGTTGGGGCCAGCAAAACGTACACCCAAGAAATAATGGCAGAAGGTGACTGTGTCTGACCTGGTTTAGTATGATAGGGTCCTCCGGGTTTGCTAAGAAAATACAGAAAATTATGGTGTGCACTTCTTGTCTGCCAGCAGCTGATTGTGCCGTTCGAGGCTTAGTTTGATAACCCCCCCCCCCCCTTCTTTATATGGTGCTAGGACGAAACACACTCATATGAAAGAGGGCTTGGATGATTCAGAAGTGTGAAATATCGAGTTTACAAAGCAAAACAGAACGCAAAGACAATATTTCAACATTATTAATATGGCAAAGATTCAGTGCGCACTTAGAATTTTGTTCTGTCAACCTATTTTTGTAACAAGTCTCCTAAACTTTCTGGCGAGCTAAGAATTCAATTATTCATGCATTTTTGCAGAATTTTCTTCAAAAGCGTGCAATTTTATGCTCCTTCATATTTATTATGGTCTATTTGATCAACGTTTCTTAAAACTGTAGTAGGCCTAATCAGTTTGGGCTAATTTTCAGGAGAAACAACAAACTGTTTAATTGTAACACAACTGGTCTAGAGATGATGAATCTTTGAAAATTTGCTGTTCGATTATATTTTTTTCGGTTTAGGAGCCTTGAACTAAGATCGTTTGATGTGGCTTTGAATGCAGTTGAATACATTGAATAAAAATCGAGTTTTCGATTTTTTTTAGTTACTACAGTTTTAGGGTAGAGTGAAGGTATTGTCTACTGGCCAGCAACTCAACTACATTTTATGACACGGCAATTTTAGTATTTAATTTAAAGTTCGTGCTCTTGAATAATCTGGGAATTGCTTGGCTTTGCTGTTGCGTTATAATGTTGTATTCATGGTCATGTCTGTCTGAAGAGGTACTGCAGGGTGGTTTTTGTTATTGTTGTTGTTTACAATTTTCATTGTGTTTTGTTAGAAAGGGGTACTTATCTCGTATGTGCTGAGAGAGAGAAGGAGAGATGGAGAAGATAGTAAAGAGAGAGAGAGATGGAGGAGAGGAGTGACAGTGGACAAGGAAGGGGAGGGGGGGGGAGAGGGGGATCCCGGGAGAGAAAGAGTGCGAGAGAGCTAGAGAGAGAAGGTTAAAGAGAGAGAGAGAGAGACAGTGAGGGAATAGAACAAAAGAAAGAGACAGGCGAGAGAGAGAAAGGGGGAGGGGGAAGAGAGTGCACAGAGGACAGAGAGAGACACACACACACGCACACATAGGCGTTGAGACAGAGAGAGAGAAATAGAGAGCACTAGAGGGAGAGAGAGAGAAATAGAGAGCACTAGAGGGAGAGAGAGAGAAATAGAGAGCACTAGAGGGAGAGAGAGAGAAATAGAGAGCACTAGAGGGAGAGAGAGAGAAATAGAGAGCACTAGAGGGAGAGAGAGAGAAATAGAGAGCACTAGAGGGAGAGAGAGAGAGAAATAGAGAGCACTAGAGGGAGAGAGAGAGAAATAGAGAGCACTAGAGGGAGAGAGAGAGAAATAGAGAGCACTAGAGGGAGAGAGAGAGAAATAGAGAGCACTAGAGGGAGAGAGAGAGAAATAGAGAGCACCAGAGGGAGAGAGAGAGAAATAGAGAGCACTAGAGGGAGAGAGAGAGAAATAGAGAGCACTAGAGGGAGAGAGAGAGAAATAGAGAGCACTAGAGGGAGAGAGAGAGAAATAGAGAGCACTAGAGGGAGAGAGAGAGAAATAGAGAGCACTAGAGGGAGAGAGAGAGAAATAGAGAGCACTAGAGGGAGAGAGAGAGAAATAGAGAGCACTAGAGGGAGAGAGAGAGAAATAGAGAGCACTAGAGGGAGAGAGAGAGAAATAGAGAGCACTAGAGGGAGAGAGAGAGAAATAGAGAGCACTAGAGGGAGAGAGAGAGAAATAGAGAGCACTAGAGGGAGAGAGAGAGAAATAGAGAGCACTAGAGGGAGAGAGAGAGAAATAGAGAGCACTAGAGGGAGAGAGAGAGAAATAGAGAGCACTAGAGGGAGAGAGAGAGAGAAAGTTCTCGAGAGAAAACATGGGAAGGTAGGAGGGACGGAAAAGTTTTCGAAGTTTCTCGAAAAAATACCGTTTTTGTCAATTCTATTGTCGTGTCCCTACACAAACGCAACGCTACAAAAAAACTGAACAGAAGAACTCATTCAAATACACAGTAATTTGACATAAGAATTTACTCTCTCATTCCCTCACATTTAGAATGGGAATATAGTAGCGTGCATTGTCATCCCACTAACTTCTATGCTAAAGCAATAATGACTGAATAGTCAATACTATATTTTTATTCTTCTTTCCTTCACCAATCTAAATCTGCAGATTTGCTCTTTTAAGAAAATCTACGGTTTTCTGCAGTTCTGGCAGAGCACCATAGAGTTTGATATTTAGGTCTGTGGGTTGGGGCCAACATGTTTCTCGTAGTGCTGAGAAGAGTGTGCAGTTCTGCAAAACGTGCTCTGTGTTTTGAGGAGACTGGCTGCACTCACATATGGCAGATGTTCCTATTGAATACTATATTATTTTAGAAACACTAGTAAAATGTACCAGTAATCGATGTTTGTACCACAGTAGTGTTGAACCTTTTAAAGCCTGTCTCCCTTACATTCCATTCTGCTGAAATATGTTAAAATACCACAGAAAAAAATGTAAGGTTCCAGCAGGACCTCTAACAAAAACCAGTTAATGGAATGTTTAGAATTCCGAAAGGGTAATGCAAGCTCTAAACACTAAACTTTATAGATTTGCCACTTGCAGAGCCCTCAAAACCTTTTGCCTGAAGACAATAAGTACAGTACCGTATTATCAGCCGTAAAGTTGAGAACCAGTGGTTCATACACCATGCACAACTGGAGTTGGGGGGGGGGGGGGGGTTGTATCTCTACGACATGAAAAACGCAATTGGGGGGTAGGGTTGGGGGGGGGGGGGGGCAAACATCGCACAAATCAAATCGAGCATGCATACGTTATAGATGACCTCTTAGTACAAAGCCACTTCTATTCTTTCGCAGTGCCAAACTTCCTTATTTCCTGTTAAGACAAAAAATCCGTTTCTTTGTTAGGTGATAGTTATAAAGCTGTTCATTGTTGTGTTGTGAAAGCCTCGTTAGATCTATAATTATGCCCCGTCACGGAACTTGGCGTAAAGAACAAAAAATGTTGTGGCGTGAAATTTCATGTGTGGAGAGATGGCGTGCCGTGAAATGTGCAAGGGTTATGTAAAGTATGATCTTTGTTATATTATCTATCTATTTATTTACGCCGTATGGGCTGTTGTTGTTGTTGTTGTTGTGTTGTTGTTGTTGTTGTTTTAACCTAGAGGAAAGTTCTGTTACTCCACAGTGGTACTAGACGAGCTGTCTCTCTTTCCATCTCTCTCTCTCTCCCTTCCTCCCTCTCTCTCTCTCTCCCTCCCTCCCTCTCTCTCTATCTATCTATCTACCTATCTCCCTATCTCTCTCTCTTTCTTCATGTGTGTCTGTCTTTCTGTCTGTCTCACTGTCTGTCTCTGTCTCTCTTTCGGCCTCTGTCTTTTTATGTCTGTCTGTCTCTGTCTCTCCGTCTCTCTCTCTCTGTCTTTGTCTGTCTTTCTGTCTGTCTCTCTTTGTCTCTCCCTCTCCATCTCGGCCTGCCTGCCTGCCTGCCTGCCTGTCCCCTTCTTCTCTCTCTCCCTACTTCTCTATCTCTGTCTGTCTGTCTGTCTGCTGTCTCTCTCTCTCTCTCTCTCTATCTCTCTCTCTGTTTGTTCTCTCTCTTTTTCTGGCCAAACCTGAAGACACCCCGCCAGCCCTCTATTCCCAAAATGCAGTGTCAGATACCAGAATCATACACTAGATTTATCACTCCTACACTGTCTTCCCTTTGAGCTCTACCTGCTAATGGCTCTCAGCACTGCTCTGCCTCAAAGCGACTTATCCGCCTGTCTAGAATTTAAACCTGAACACACGTTTTAAGGGGCTCAGCTTTCTGCAGCATTTGTGACCTAACTAGCCAACCCCGTAATTAAGTCGGACTTAATCATTATTGTGGAAATTTTCACGACACTTGGTTCTTGTTTGTTCTATTTTCATTTTCTGAAAACCTGGAGATCTTTTAGTATGCAGAAGAGCTAGAACAAATGTACACTTTGACACTGTCTTGTTCTGGCACTTATCAAGCTGTTTCACAGTTCCGATTTATTCTAACTCCTTATCACAATACTCAAGCCGCAAACGTTTAACGTCGAATTTCTCAGTTGTGCAAAATATGGAGTTGGAACAAACAAGAATTAACGTCGCGAAATTAGTATTTACCTTACCTCGTTTTGAAAATGAGTCGGATGAACATCGATTTTCTTGAACCCAGTCTCTTGGATTTATTTGAAATTTTCCATGAGCTCATATTTCACATTCAAGGCTAGCAAGAGAGGTGGGTTTTTTTTATTTTTTTATTTCTTAGGCTGTTGCCTCATGTTGAGGCTGCCTCACTGCATTTTGTAGAAAAAAAAATGGCAAGTAGACAGAATTATTCAGATACCAATTCTACAATAGTAAAGTGTGCGAATCATATTATAAAGGGAATAAGGTCCCCAGTGTAATCATGAAAGGCTTTCTAACCGCTGAGCCTTAAATTCTACAAAATGTCATTTCACGCACAGAAAGCGTTAAAGGTGTACGCGGGCATATTTTAAAAGGTCTTGAAGTTCATCATAAAAAATATGTTTAATACTTTCTTTGATTTTGAGCCACAACTGAGTTGAACCGGAGAATATATAGAGAGGGTTCACTATTGGTCGATTTGCACTGCGAGACACGGGAGGCTCTGCGAAACCATTGTTAGCATGGAGCGGAAAATAGGTCGCTGAGGTAAACAATACCCGTGTGTGCATTTCCAAGTGGAGTAAGAGCTTACAAATGGCTCTAAATAATTTCAGTCAGCCCAAAAATATGAACAAACCACAATGAACAGATATGCACACTATCTTTGGTGAAGAAGGTCTCTTTCAATTCTTCAATTTCTTGTTTACCGCAGCGACCTAGTTTCGCGATTTGGCGGAAGTGAACCCTCTCTATACATCTATACTCTCTGGTTGAACAGAAGAAAGTGTTCCGACATTTTAACCCGTAAAAAAAAAGACGCATTTTCTCCGAGTAGATTTAACAGGCATGACAGGAAATTTCAATTTACACACAGGTGATCGAAGCGAAACTTTAAAAATCACATCTGTGTATTCCACAAGTCAGTGGGCAAACTAGTTACTATAAACTGTTCAACGTTATGTCTACTTGAATGCGTGGAGTATTGTTTGTTGTGTAAACAATGCGAATTGCTTTCCTGTTCAAGGTGAAAATATCTTTTAAATGTGAGTGTGCATGAGAAAACCCACAATATGTCGACAGAGCTGATTTTGAGAAAAACGGCTTTGAAGTGAAAATATGGGTCCGATGCAAATTTCCAACTTGGCTGTTGTTTAGGGGACCGTGACATGTTACAGGGTAAACTGTAGACGAGCAGTGAACACTGCTCACTATGATTTCTATAACGGCTTTGTAATTAGACTACGGTCTCCTAACAAGATCCAAAAACTTCCGACCTGGCTGTTGCTAGGGGACCGTGGCATGTTACAAGGTAAACTGTAGATGAGCAGTGAACACCACTCACTATGATCTCTATAACTGCTTAGTTATCACACTACGGTCTCCTAACAGAATCACTCCAATATTACTTGGTCAATTAGCTATTGCCACTTATAGGGTTAAATGCCGTTTTCTCAAAATCTTGTTTTAGGGGGGGTCACTGACTTCAATTTATCAGAAATGTCTTGTCTTTTATTATATGTACAGAACTCAAAATGTCATGTTGCCGACTTATGCCGGGTTTTCCCATGCACACTCACAATTTAGGTGGGTTTCCTACATCAAACCGATGTCCCTGCGATATTGTAACCAGCGTATCTACCGTCGGAACGTATCATTCTTACGTGCAAACTGGATGTCAATCCTGCACGACATGGGAGTCGTTTTCCTACTCAGCCTGTAGCTGTGCAACTTACGTTTGAGGAACTTGGCCACATTTGCATGAGAAGCTGGGTGATTAATTGCCCACAAAACAACATCTGCCATCACAAGAAATATCGGTTCTTTAACCTTGGCATTGCCAGATGAAATTACCGTGTTTCTAAACTCACCAATTAATGATGATTTATCAGATTTTATGAATCACAAACAGATGCATTAGACATAATTACTCAGTTTTTAACCAACATGGCTCCAGATTTTCTCGAATTTTTAACCTCCCACCCTCTGGTGATGCTGATGATGCCGTTTACCCAGTTAGGAGCCTTAAGGAAATCGGACATGTAACACTGACGTCAAATTTGCGCGTATTGTTCCTATGTAGATCCGCTGGTTGTGACGTCGGGCCGACGTCGATTTGACGTAGGGAAGCCACCTCTACGATAATCCTACCAATTTTACGGAAATCTACGTCGGATTGAGGAAGAAGTGCTGGCTGGGTGTCTTTCTTCTTCTTTTATGGGTGGTTGGTGGGCGAGTGTGGTAGGGTCACTTCCCGTCCTACCTTTCTGTTACAGTCTGTCTGTTGTCTTCTTTTTCCCTACCACAATGTGAGAGTTTATCAGGTCGACGCGCTTTCTTCCAATTCAAACTCAAACTCCTTCTTCTATATTCCACACTGAATGGGCTTCAAAAATTTTGTTTACATTTCGCAACTTTAGTTTTTGTTTGTTCTGTCTCCATTTCCTGAAAACCTGGGAGATCTTTTAGATATGTAGAAGAGGTATAACAAATGTAGTCTTTGGCACTTGTTTAAAATGCGTTGTGGCACTTATCAAGCTGTTTCGCAATTCCGATTTATTCAAACTCTTTATCATAATAACTAAAGCCGCAAACGTTTAACGTGGAATTTCTCAGTTGTGCAGAAAGTGGAGTTGGAACAGACAAGGTCTAAGGTCGCGATTGCCTACATTAATCTCAAACCAACAGCGTTTGTCCATAATGCACCATAGTGATGTCGTGTGTTCCTGAAAGAGCCGTTGTATGTGATAAAGGGATACATTTTTTATTGCGTTGTTTTACCTGCCTCTCAAAGAGGTTGTAACTGTGTCTGAGAATACGAGAATGGTGTAATTCCATTTTTATTGGAAACTGAGATAACCTTATGTAAAGAGAGAGATATGAGAGGAAAGAGAGAGAGAGAGAGAGAGAGAGAGAGAGAGAGATGAAGAGAAAGGCAGACGGGAGAGGAGAAACGGGAGAGAGAGAAAGACTGGAGAGGAGGAGAAAGTCAGATGAGGAGGAGCGAGAGATAGATGGACAGACAGAGGAGAGAAGAAATAAAAGAGAGAGACACGAGAGGAATAAGAGGGAGAGACAGATGAGAGAGAGATAAAAGGTGGGGGGGGGGGAGAGAGAGAGAGAAAAAGAGACAGAAATCATTTATATTTGATAATGTAAAGATATCAGAACTTCTTTGTTCTTATTTGTGATGTGTCGTATTCCGTCTGTAAGCAATGGTGAACAGATTAGATGGTTGACAACTGGTCAATAACGTAAAACCTTAAGCTGTGATAAGTTAGGCTGTCTTTTGTGACAGACCTGAAGCAGCACATTATATGGTAATTCGTAAGCCACGAAGTTCGATGACAACTGACCTAATTAGTCAATCAATAAATAGGTAGTGTTGTCAACTCCCAGCCATTGAAAGCGACAGGTTGTTGACAAGTGGCTAGTTTTCTTAAAGGAAGCGCATATCCGTACAACATGTTGTCACACAATTCGATGACGTAGAACACACACCGGAATACTATATTACTGACCTTGTTAATTTGCATAGTTTTTAAAAATATAAATCGACTTAGTAGCAAAACAATCCGACTTCTGCTCCGAGATTGCGTGATCTCCGCTAATAATATAGATTTACTTGAGTGTACGTCGATCACCAATGGCTGCCCGTAACCCGTTTTCGCCTGATTAGTCAATCTGACTACCGCCCATTGATACAAACTGACTAGACCCTCACGCCCCCAGGTCCATCTGACTATTCCATGTGTTGTCACTTTAAATTCGTGAACACCATACCAAGTTTTGTTTCAACAAACTTTCACCAGTCGCGCTTTTTGATAAACATGTTGTATGGATATGCACTTCCTAAAACTAAAGATACTAGAAATGATAAGATGAGACACAGCCGTCTTCACGCTATAAATATATCGTGTTTACAAACAGTTTGCGCACTGATCGAGGGCGGGACTGAGTTTTAGTTTGAGTTTTACGGCACGTCAACACCGTGACGGCCGCTTTGCGCCCTTCACGGTCCATTTGGATATATTTTCTTTATTCAAGTTTCGTACTCAGAGCTGTCAGGTTGAACATAGAATTAAATACATTCATATAATTTTAACACATTGGGCCCATGTCACCATGGCATGAGAAGAATGCTTGCTAAAAAGATAAATTAATAATGCAGATTTTATTACAGTGCTAGTGCACTTTAAAAAAAAAATAACCAGAGTTTATCCCACAGTGTTTGAAGTTACAATTATTTACAATGTAAGTGAAGTCAATCAAGGCCTGCAGCGATAACTGTACAGTGAACAAAATCCAGTATTTTCCCTGTATCGCCTTTGTAAAGTGCGGCATTGTTCATGACTTCCGCGCATTTACCGCTAGGTGGCGATGTGAAATATGTGCACGCTAAACGCTCTAAATGTCTCATCTTATTGCATCTAGTATCTTCGTGACGCACTCAGTCAAGTCGGCTGTGTCTCCGTTTTGGTGCGAGTCGTGAACTATCCAGTTAAACAACGTGACCTGGCGCACTGGCAAGACTGAAACAAATCTGTCTTACTAGTTCGGGCACGACAAAACTGTCTTGAGACAGAGGGCGGAGACAAAGTGGTCTAGAGGCAAGGTGCTCGCCTCTCATGCCGAAGGTGCCAGGTTCTAATCCCGGTCGGTGCAGGCATGTCGGAATTTTGTAATTTTCTCACATTTTCCTGTTCCTGATCCTAAGGGAAGTACGATCGAGCAACTAGTCTTCTGTGACAAGGGCGAAAAATTCGGAGGGCCCGTGTGCACGCTGCGCACGTTGAAGATACCTTTGCAGTTGGAGATCGAAAGGAGTAGACCGAACAGGACGCTGCCCAGGCAAAATTGAACAAAATTCACTCCTACCATTCCCCCCCCCCTCCTCCCTCATCTCCCCCCCCCCCCCAAAAAAAACCGTCGACCGGCGCTGCACTGTGGCGAACGACGTGCCCTTTCCAGTTGTAACTGGGCTGCCATGACACACAGGCAAATTTCCAAAATGGGATTACAGAAGTATACCAAAAAAATTATGCAGTGAAAAAGCAAAGACAATGGACAGAATAGAACAGACAGACAAGACAGAAGTAGACCCTACCGAACCCGCCCACCAACCACCAGAAAACGCTGAGTAAATGCAGACTCAAAACAGAATTGACGCACGGCGTCGCCAGTCCCAAATAATAATAATAATAATAATAATATATTGCATTTATATAGCGCCCAACCCCGTCGATGACAAGCTCTGGGCGCTTTAACAAACTCTTACACACACACACACACACACGCATACACAAAAGAAATTCAAAAATATTTACTCTTGTTGCTGCCGAAAAACATCTAGCCTAGTTTGTCTGAAAGAAATGGGTCTTCAGGTGGCGTTTGAAAACAAAAAGTTCAACAAAAGAACATTGTTCGAATTGTCTTTGGTTTTTAATGTCAGGTCACATCCAAATAAGGCAATTGCCCCCGTGTAAATCATAACTGCGTCACGAGTATTGATTTGTCCAGAGAACATGCTTTTTCCGAGCTGGGAGTTGTGTCAAGCAATGGGGAAATTATTCTAACGAGAGTAATAATTATGCACAAAACAATGATGGAACTAGCTATTCCTGAAGTCGTTAGGGCAAAATGGAATCTTCGTTCTTGGTGACAAGGACCATTGAGTCAGAGGCATGGCTTGTCAAGAGAGAGAGAGAGAGAGAGGGTGGGGGGGGGGGGAGAGGACGAGAGAGAAAGGAAATGAGGGAAGAGAGAGAGAAAAGGAGATGGGGAGAGATAAAGAGAGAGAGAGAGAGTGTTACGAGTTCAAGGAAGGGTGTTACAGATTAGGGGGATGGTTAATTATAAATTTAGGTGTTCGACTGCATTTTTAATAATTATCGAGAGGTTTTAGAAATTACTCTGCCATACCATGCCACATACACTAATAACAATTTCGAGTACGTTATATCAAGGACCTTGTAGGGCCACAAATTTATTACTTAAAATTCCTAACAATTTCGTCTATCTTACATATCAAAAAGACAACATCAGCAGCATCAAATGACAATAGTATAATGCATAACTAGAAGTCTCCTCTAGATTCTTAAAGATTAGAAAATCC
>OZ007584.1:24015655-24055655 GCA_963931925.1 Onchidella celtica
GACCGTTAATGTTTTCAAAGATTGTTTGCATGATTCTTCTGTATATTTTGAACTGGCCGTCGGGCCTACAATAGACTTGAACTCGAACGCCCCCCTTCATCGTTTTCGACCGCTTGTCGCCATTTTCTTCGTTTTCGCCCCGCTGGATATCAAAATCGCCCCCCCCCCCCGGAGGGCGATAGATTGAGAACTGCTGTCCTATCAGAAAAGAAAAGAAAAAAAAAAAAACCCAGAGAAAAGAAACAATGAAAAGCTGCATTGATAGCCAGCAGAGATTGTGTTTAAATATTTATGAATTCAACATGTCGTTGCTTTCAGTGGAATGATAGAATAAACTGAGAAAGCGGGTGAGAGAGAGAGAGAGAGGGCTAGGTGAAGAGAGGGGAGGAGAGACGGAGGGATAGACAGACAGACAGACAGACAGACAGACAGACAGACAGGCAGACAGGCAGACAGACAGACAGAAAGAGACAAAGATCGACAGACAGACAGACAGACAGACAGACAGGCAAATAGACAGAAAGAGATAGATTTCGACAGACAGATAGACGGATTAACGGGCGGACATGTCGAGCACATAGTCTTCTCGGATAAGGACGAAAAAATAGGAGTTCCCGTGTGCACATTGCGCACGTTAAAGATACCTTGGCAGTTGGAAAACCTGAAGAGCAGGCCGTGCAAGGCCGATGACCTGGCAAAATTCTAAAGTAAAAAAAAAAAAAACGAATCCCTACCACAACAAGAAAAGTGAGGTGTAAATGCCAAGGGCCAGCGAATCTCCTAAAATACAGAGTTAAACACAAACTAAAAATGTCCTGACGTCACAATCTAACTAATGTGCCGATCAAACTGGACTGGTGCGTGCCCGTGAGGGCTTAAAGCAGAACTTGCACGGCCGCTTGTAAAGAAGCCGTTATTCTAGGAAAAGCCTGTCGCTAGGGGACCGTGGGGTTTTATATTATAAGCTATAGCTGAACGCTGGACACAACTCAGTGTTTTATCTGTGCGTCCTTGTAATTATACTACGGTCCCCGAACAAGAGAGGAATAACGTGGGGGTTTTTTTTAACTGCTACATTGCGTTTGTTGTATGGCCACCAGCGCTGAGAGATAGTTGAGATCGAGTTGGTATGGCTTGATAATTGTAGAGGGAGGATGAATGGTTTCAGATGGAATCGTTCGTGGGGGAGGGAAATGATAGTGGTTCACTGGGAGGGGTAATGAAGTTCTGTGGGGATGTGTGTATGTGTGGAGGGGGGAGGTGTGGAGCAGGAGAAGGAGAGGGAAAGAGGAAGGCGGAGAGGGAGGACAGCAGAGGAAGGGATAGGACAGGCAGTGCGAGCGAGAGAGAAAGAGTGAGAAGAGAGAGATAAAGAGAGAGATAGGCACAGAGTCAGGGAGGGGGAAAGAGACCTAGAGAATGAGAGACAGACAGAGAGAGGGGAAAGACAGAGCGAGACAGGGAGGGGCAGAGAGATAACGAGAGATAGAAGGACAGGCGCAGCGATAGGGAGGGAGAAAAAGGGGGGAGGGAGAGAAATACAAAGATAATGAGAGAGGGAGAGCTATAGTCTCTCTGTCTGTCTGTCTATCTATCTATCTGTCTATCTATCTATCTATCTATCTATCTATCTATCTATCTATCTATATCTATCTATCTATCTATCTATCTATCTATCTTTCTATCTATCTATCTATCTATCTTTCTATCTATCTATCTATCTATCTATCTATCTTTCTATCTATCTGTCTATTTATCTACCTATCTATCCATCCATCCACCCATCCATCCATCCATCCATCCATCCATCAATCCATCCATTCACCCATCCATCCATCCATCCATTCGCCCACCCATCGTCATAGATCCATCGATCCATTCATCCATCCATCTATCTATCAATCCATCTATTCGTCAATCCATTAAGCACACATCCATATATCCATCCGTTCATCCACCCATCCACCCATCCACCCCTCCATCCACCCATCCACCCCTCCATCCATCCATCCATCCATCCATCAATCCATTTCTCAATGTCCCTGAAATCATTCATCATAAGGTCCCACAAAATCCAGATTTTCCCCCTTTTTTTTTAAATTTTGCTCTCAGTCATTTCTGAATTTCATTAACTGTAATTAAGAAGCAAATATCTCAGTTTGATATTAAATTATTCTGGGATTTTCGTTTCCCATGAATGCTATGTTTCGTATCCCTCGGGGAAACATAATTTTTTTCCCCATTAATCAAATTAATTCATTGGGAATTTCCTGTTTAAAATCGTTTGCTCTAATTTCAAAATAGCAGAACTTTCAGCGGTTTGTTTTATTCAATTCAAGGTTTTCAACATTTTGGGGGGGGGGGGGTCGGCCCTATTCAAAGCTATGATTATTACTTGAAGGAACCCTTCCGCCTGTCTCAGTGGAAAGAAGGCGTGGTCGTGAGCTCTGGCCGTTATAATTAAGAGAGAGAGAGAGAGAGAGATGGAGGAAATGAGAGAGGAAGAGAGGGACTGAGGAAAAGTAGAGAGAGAGATAGTAGTAGTAGAGGAGAGGAGAAAAAGAGACAGTGAGAGACGAGAAAGAGAGTAACCGGAAGCGAGAAAAAGACAGGAAAATGGAAAAAGAGAAGAGAGAGAGAAGAAAGAGACAGAGAAAAGGTGGGGGGGGGGGAAGAAAGACTGAGGAGAGGAGAAAGAGAAAGAGACAGACAGAGGGAGAAAGGAAGGAGGAGGATGAAAAGGAAAGAAAAAGAAGGGAGAGAAAGAAAAGAGAAGATAAGGAGATAGAAAGAGAAGAGAAATGGAGAGAGAGAGAGAGAGAGAACAAAAAGGAGAGAGGGAGAGTTACAGAGAGACACACACACATGCCAGGATCAAGAAAGAGAGAGAGAGAGAGAGAGAGAGAGAGAGAGAGAGAGTAAATTAAAGGCCTTAATGTAAAGACATCAGTAGTTTTGGTTGTTGTTTTTTTCATTAGCGATTGCTGGTTCTCCGTTCCTCGCCTCTCTTAAACTCTCTCTGAGCAAGTTCTTCCACTACAGATGTGGAAAGTCTAAACAGCTAGTTTAAATATTTAATTCTGCTTCCGGCATGAATAGATTAGACATCTCAGATGAAATAGATGCAATGTTCATTAGAAAATAACAGTTTGCAGCGTACTGGGCCACTGCAATTTGCATAGTAATGAAATAGCGATGGTATAATCAAAAGGATGAACCAGCGTCCGACCACGAGATCACGTCATGCGGTCATAATTGGAAATATCGGCGTCCATTTTCTTTGGGACAAAAGTCGAAAGTCTCGTCCTGTGGTGTCGCGTTAATGGACAAACTGGTGCGAGTTTTCTGGGGAAGGTTAATTTCGTGGTTGGTCACGGTTTAATTGCTTTACATAAATGAAGAGATTAATTCAAAGACCAGGGTTAAATCACATTTGTCATTTCGAGAAAAAGCCAAAAAAATTCGGACTTCATCTCGTTCGTGCCGTCTGCTTTCAAAACAAACTTTCTGAGCTCTATCTAACATTAGAAGAATGATGTTACTGTAAATATATAGTCTTTTTGGAGATTCCACTGATATGAGCAGTTCTAGGTTTAGCAATATGTGACGTAACCTCTTTATTGAACCAACATCTTCAAATATATATATCTTCTGATTTACTCTCTAACGGTGCGCATGTGTGTTTGACTTGTGGTGAACAGCAAGACAACACAGGATAATTGCTTGGCTGTCTGAAAAGTTGACAGCAATCACGTTCTATATTCAAAGAGATAATTAAATACAGAAACAAATCGAAACAAATATTTTTCTTTATCAAAACCTAACCTGAGATGAACTATAACAGTCCTGAAAATTTGGTCTTTCAGCGACCAAAGCTGAGCGTCTAGCAAGTCCATTTCATAAAGGTATCAAACTTAACCCGGTCACACATACACACTTGTTGCTAGCGAAATGTACACCAAAGAAATAATGGCAGAAGCTGACTTTGTCTGACCGGACTTAGCATGTTAGAGTCTTCCCGGATTTACTAAGAAAATATAGGAAATTATGGTGTGTACTTCCTGTCTGATAAGATCTGACTGTGTCTGACCAGGCTTAGTATGATAACTCCCTTACAAGATTCTTAAAGCACATCTCTACAATACAGACTATGAATATGATATGAAGATGGGCCAGCATGCACTAGGATCAATAATCTGCCTGCTTAAGTTTTCCAGTTGCAATAACGATTCTGTGTGGTTGTGATTACATTCGAGTGAGCTCTCACGTGTATGTTTCAGTGCGTTGCCACTTTAGTTCCTGTTTGTTCTATCTCCATTATCTGAAAACCTGGAGATATTTTAGTATGTAGAAGAGGTGTAACAAATGCACACTTTGACACCTTGTTTAAAATGCGTTGTGGCACTTAGCAAGCTGTTTCACAGTACCGATTTGTTCTGACTCCTTATCATCATACTATAATGGAGCTGCAGGGTGAACATGTAAGCAGCTAAAACTTCGAGACCACGAGATCAAAATATAATTAAACCTGGTGTACTGTATCAATTTTTGATGCTAAATTACGTGTACAATCCCCCCCCCCCCACCACGTCTTTGGTCAAAATTTAGTCCTCAATTTTATTTTATTTTTAAATTTTTTTCTTTGTTTGTGTTGGAAAAAAAGAGACGTATTTTTTTCGGGTACAATTGAAAAGTATGATCGGAAGTATGTTTTTCGCTCTCCTTATGCACTGGGGATCGAGGATCAACGTTAGATATTAAATCTGTATACTCTTCTAGCTAGTGAACCAACTAGTAATACCAAAGATACTAGAATTGTAAAGATGAGACAGCTAGTGCTTTTAGCGTGCACAGATTTCGCACTGCCACATAGCGGCAAACACGTGGAAGTCATGAAAAATGCCGTGTGTTACAAAGCCAAAATAGGAAAAATACTGAATTTCGATCACTGTTCAGCTACCTCTATAGGCCTTGATTGATTGATGTCACGTATTGTGGAATTATAATCTCAATCGTTGTGGGAAAACTCTGGGGGTTTTTTTTTTTTTAGTGGCAGTAGCATCATCATAATTTTGCATAATAAATTTACCATTATATCAAGCATTTTTGTCATACTATGCGCCATGGGCACCGCCCCCGATCAGCGCGCAAATTGTGTGCCCGGTTTTTTTTAGTGCTGCGAAGAAGACAGTGTCTCATCTTATCGTTTCCAGTATCTTTGGTAATACTAAAGAAGCAAACATTTAACATTGAGTCTCAGAGTTGTGCAAAAAAAAAAATGGAGCTGGAACACACAAGAACTAAGATGGCAATATTGTCTGTATCTGCACTGTCTCACGTCTATTTCTATTTCTATTTCTATTTGTATGTGTATAACTCTTTAATCCCATTTGGGAAATTTGCCTTTGTGCCATTGCAGCCCAGTTACAACTGGAGCAGGCACGTCGTCGCCACAGTGCAGCGCCGGTCGGCGGTTCTTTTTTTTGGGGAGGGGGGTATGAAGTAGGGGGGTGTGGTAGGGATGAATTTTATTTAATTTTGCCCGGGCAGCGGCCTGTTCGGCCTCCTCTTTGCGATTTCCAACTGCCAAGGTATCTTTAACGTGCGCAACGTGCACACGGGCCCTCCGAATTTTTTTCATCCTTATCCGAGAAGGCTAGGTACTCGATCCTACCCCCCAACAGGGTCAGGGACACGAAAATATGAGAAAAATCATAAACTTCCACCATGCCTTCACCGGCCGGGTTTTGAACTCGGGACCCTTGGCATGAGAGGCGAGCACTTTGCCCCTAGACCACCTTGTCCCCTATGTGTCTATGTGTGTTTTTGAGTGTGCATCTGTGTTGTTTTAGCCTATCATAACACACATTTTCGGTGGATATTAATTACACGCGAGTGAGTGTGCTTTCCCAGTTGTATGTTTGTTTGTGTGTTTGTGAATGTATGTGTATGCTGTTGCGTTAGCTCCTCGCAACAAACATACTAATGACTGTCTGTGTTCGTTTGTGAGTGCGCTTGTGTGAGTGAATGTGTGGCTGTGGGGGCAATGAGGGCAACGGGCCTTTAGCCCTCCCCCCTACCCCCAAGATAAATCCGGCCCTGTTCATGTTGTGAGTGTGTGCGTGGGGAAGGGGGGGGTACGGTGACCGGTACATACATACAGATAGAGATGATAGATAGATAGATAGATAGATAGATAGATAGATAGATAGATAGATAGATAGATAGATAGATAGATAGATAGATAGATAGATAGATAGACAGATAGATAGATAGACAGATAGATAGATAGATAGATAGATAGATAGATATATAGATAGATAGATAGATAGATAGATAGATAGATAGATAGATAGATAGATAGATAGATAGATAGATAGATAGATAGATAGATAGATAGATAGATAGAGATGATAGATAGATAGATAGATAGATAGATAGATAGATAGATAGATAGATAGATAGATAGATAGATAGATAGATAGATAGATAGATAGATAGATAGAGATGATAGATAGATAGATAGATAGATAGATAGATAGATAGATAGATAGATAGATAGATAGATAGATAGATAGATAGATAGATAGATAGATAGATAGATAGATAGATAGATAGATAGATAAATAGATAGATAGATAGATAGGTAGGTACGTAGATAGATAGATAGATAGATAGATAGATAGATAGATAGATAGATAGATAGATAGATAGATAGATAGATAGATAGATAGATAGATAGATAGATAGATAGATAGATAGATAGATTATGAAAAAAAATTAATACATTAACAGCAATTATGTACAGGGTAATAACGCAATATTCCACTGATGCCAAGATATTGTTTGTTTGTATGTGCCTGCTTCAGTGTAAGTAAATAATGTATGTGCCTCATTATGTTATTACTGCAAGCCGGCTCGTCAGATTACAGTTATGCTAGTGCAGCATTGGTGTATGTGCGTGACATAATATTTTTATTTTTTTTTAAACAACAGAAAATCTGTGGGATGGCAGCATATCTTGAACTGCTGAAGCAAAGTCAAAGTGTATAAAAAACCTGAAAGAAAAAGCTGTATGTATCAAAGCCTTGCGTAAGAAATGATACAGAAACGCTAGAATCAATCTCAAAGGAAAACGAATGACAAATCAAGCTTGCCGTCGATGGCCCTTCATCAGGCTAAAAAAAAATGTAACAATATAAAATGAAAGTTAAGCAGATAAAGAAATAGTAAAATTCTCGCAAATGCGGATACTTGTCGTATGCAAGTTGTAGACTTGGATTCTCGGAACGTGGCCTGCCTGTATGTGAGTATGTGTGATTTTATGTTGAATAATAATTGATTGCTTATGTTTTTTTTGTGTTTACAGTAACTTTACGTGATAAAAGTAATGTATGATAATAATATTAGTTGATATCGAGGTATATATTGTTATTCATTATAGAGAGACAGAGAGAGTGTGTATACTGTGAGAGAGAGAGAAAGAGAGAAAGAAAAGAGAGAGAGAAAGAGAGGGGGAGAGAGAAAGAAAAGAGAGAGAGAAAGAAAAAGAGAGAACGAGAAAGGGAGAGAGAAAGAAAAGAGAGAGAGAAAAAAGAGAGAGAGAGAGAGAGAAAGAGAGAGTAAGAAGAGAGAGAGAAAGAGAGAGTGAGAGAGAAATAAAAGAGAGAGGGAGAGAGAAAGAAAAGAGAGAGAGAAAGAGAGGGGGAGAGAGAAAGAAAAGAGAGAGAGAAAGAAAAGAGAGAGCGAGGAAGAGAGAGGGAGAGAGAAAGAAAAGAGAGAGAGAAAGAGAGAGGGAGAGAGAAAGAAAAGAGAGAGAGAAAGAAAAGAGAGAGAGAAAGGGAGAGGGAGAGAGAAAGAAAAGAGAGCGAAAGAAAAGAGAGAGAAAGAGAGAGGGAGAGAGAGAAAGAAAAGAGAGAGAGCAAAAGAGAGAGAGAAGAAAAAGAGAGAGAGAAAGAGAGTGGGGGAGAGAGAAAGAGAGATGGGAAGAGAAAGAGAAAGAGAGATGGGAAGAGAAAGAGAAAGACAAAGAGAAAATGTAAGAGAGAGAGAGAGAAAGGGAGAAAGAGCAAGAAGATAGAGAGAGAAAGAGAGAAGAGCCAATGACCATGCGTGGATGAGTATGTTTGCATGTTTGGCCTCACTGTACGACGCTCTCCTCTTTACCAGGGGAGAAAAAAATACAATTGGAAATTACAACGTGTGTGACAGATGTTATTGCCAGTGTGCACGCACGCACGCATGCACACTTCGCATTTCCTATTTCATTTATGTCTGCATTCTTTCTTTTCATTTTAAACTGTGCAAAATTGCATCTTATGTGTTACAATGTAAAGTAAAAAAGACGTGTGCATAGAATATAAATCAAATAAATGTTAAAATTACGGAATTTGGTTCAATTATTCGACAATGATGTTAGATTTTTTGCAGTAGAAATGTTGATAGTTTTACAGTCAGAATGCTCACGGCCGGTGTGACACTATAAAAGATACCCCTTTACAGAAAGACTCCCGGGCATTCTGTAATATCACAGAAAGACTCCTTCTATGACAGAAAGGCCCTGCCATTTCTTTCTTGAATATGTAAATACGTCCTTTCTATTTCTATCTTTCAATCGTTGTCCACTTTTTCTGTCTAAATGAATATGTTTGTAATTAATTTTTTGGAAGGGAGAAAACACAGTTTTTGGGGTTTTTTTGGCCGCTTTTAAAGGGTTGGAGAGAAGAAGGTTGGAGGCTTTAATAATGATGCCATACCAACCACAGGAGCTGTGGGACCCAATAATTATGATCGTTGTTAATGTTAGTCTCTGTAGAACAAAACAAACAAATAAAAAAATCTACGATGTGGAATTAGGTATGTGTGTTGCAAATGTATTGTTGTGTGTGTACTTGCCTAGACTAGATTATCCTAGCTCAGGGCGGGGTCCCCTTTGGCGCAAGTCCCAGTTAGGAGAAATTAGTCCAATTGGCTTTAAACCGGCACGAAAACATGCTGCACTAATACGCATAATTTGCAAAAGGTTTATAGGATATAATATATACAATGTGTGTGTTCAAATAATAAGGGTAATATAAATACTGGCTTATAATAACAGATGGATGCTGCATTAGGCCTGGATCACACAGGATAAGGAATAACCGAATGTGCCAAGGCGTTGTGAAACGGATTATGCCTGGCAGTTGGCAGCGTATTGTTTGTATAGTAAACAGATGCACAACAGAGGTGCCTGCCAAGTGCCAGCAGATAAAAAAAAATATCGTATAAAATCGCTTTCTCATCGCTTTTCTCGCACTAGCGAGTTCTTTCCCGTATATCGTCCAAAAACAATAAACATTCATTTTGGCTGCTCAAACTTCCCTGAGCTAACTCTAATTGCATATCATGTGATTTAACGTGTACATTTACAAAAACTTCTTCTCAGATCCAAACAAAACAATGTTTATGGTTATTACCAAAGCAATAAAATAATATTATACGGGGTTATTTAATTCTATTTGTGAAATTTAACTTGAGGAAGCTCAGAGTATCAAACATAAGTAAAGTACCCCATATTGTCGCGAAAGGCGCAAAGTGGCCATTATCGTGCCGACGCACTGCAGAAACCCAAGTTCAAACGCAAATTCGAACCCTCAACCCCCAGAAACAGCGCAAGAAAGTCAAGGGTCGAAGTACGTATTCGAAGACGGTTCTCTCTTCCTCTGAAGATCTCCAGTCGTCTCGCTTTCCTCAGAGTTTCGTTTCTTTTATTTACTTTTTTATCGTTTTCTAGACCACTGATGGACAGCCGGCTTAATTAGACAGAAGGAAACGATCTGGGGGTACAAGTAGTTTCCGTTTGTCACTCGAAAACATTTCTTTCGTAATTATTTTTTGGGGCGGTTTATTCCAGTTCTGATGGATAAAAACATCATTCTATCCTCATGGCCGTTCGAGCTGAGAAAAAGATAACAATAAAAATTCTTCTAGAAGAATGACCAATCAAATTCTGGAAGGTTATCCTGGCCGGACAGCCAATCTTAGAAGTTATACTGACCAAATAACCATTCTAATACCCCCCTCCCCGCCTCCCCCCTCCCCGTCCTATTTTGAGTTTGCTTTTTTTGCGCTTTGTTAAAAAAAAAAATAATAATTAAACAAAATTTTTAGTAAAAAAAACATGCCTACAGTAGGCCTATTAAACTGTCAAACTAGAGTGTATGTATAGAGAGTTTTCACTATTGGTCGATTTGCACTGCGAGACACGGGAGGCACCGCGAAACCACTGTTAGCATAGAGCGGAAAGTAGGTCGCTGCGGTAAACAATACCAGTTTGTGCATTTCCACGGGGCATAAGAACTTACAAACGGTTCTAAATAGTTTCAATCAGCAACAAAATATGAACAAATGACACAAAACAGATATGCACACTATCTTTGGTGAAGGCCGTCTCTTTCAGTTCTTGTTTACCGCAGCGACCTAGTTTCGCGATTTGGCGGAAGTGAAATCTTTCTATAGATATACTAAAAATAACTCTCCGCTAAAGACCGTTCAAATAAATGTGCACTGATGCGTACTGGCGTATTGCTCTCTGAGTATTTTCACCAATGGTTTCTTCCGTTCAGGACAAACCACAGACTAATAAATTAATTGTAGAAACAATCGAGGCTTACCTGTAAGGTGATGATTGTTTCTGATTTTGACGATCTGTCGTCAGGAACGGAGTGGTAAGATGAGATGAACGCCGGCCCATACCAGTCACACTTTAGCCAGTCACAGTTGTGAGAACCTGGTGACGCTTTGCTTAAGTAATAGTTATACTATAAAAATGGATGTATAATTCATCCTATGTTTTCGGGAGGGATATCGGGAGGGCATCTTACCACTCCGTTCCTGACGACAGATCGTCAAAATCAGAAACAATCATCACCTTACAGGTAAGCCTCGATTGTTTCTACAATTTTAACTCAACTGCCGTCAGGCACTCCCGTGGTAACATGAGATTTTAGAGACACAACTGTGACTGTTCTCAAATTTATCAAAGATATTATACATAAGTCGGAAGAATTAGGTGGGTTCCTTGTTAGCATCTTTAATGTTGGACTTCAACTTTCACCAGTCATATTGTCTAAAAATAATGCAGTGGTTGGCAAACAGAGCATCACTAAAAGCATATCTATATATACAAACGCTTGACACAGCTGTCAAGATGTAACAACATGATGTATATGCTGTCATGCAAGAATCATAACACAATAATATCAGAATTAGTGGAGCTTGTGACTATATACATATAATTAAGTACATTAAGTCACACAGTAGGTTATTCGCTGTATGAACAATATCAAAAGAGATTAGAATTTGGTCCTTGTACGAACCAGAAACAGTAGTGACTACAAAGATATGTATGCAGGAAAGTGTTCTATGTAGGTTTTTTCGGAAAATATGCCTCTAATAATTTTTGTCCAAAATTTGACTTAATTTCTTTCTTGTAAAATTTGGCAAAAGTACTTTCCTGGGACCACCCAGCAGCAGCTAAGATTGTTTTTACTGGTATGCCTGCCTTTAGCGTGAACGACGTGCTTGCTGCTCGCGTACTATGTGCAGTGAAGGTTTGTGTGTCAATCCCTGCCATTTCCATGACAGTCTTGATCCATCTTCTAATGGTGTCTTTGCTTACTGGCTTGTGGGGGACATGAAAACTAAGGAGTAATCGTGTACTTTTCTTCTGAGTTCTATAGTCTTTTGTCCTCTTCAGGTATTCTTTCATGATGTGCACAATGCATAAGCTTCTATTTTCGAGAAATGCTAAAAATTCTATCGGTTCCTGGTGATGACCTCTTCTAGAGTGCTTCAACAATTTGCTAATGTAGAATACACATTTGTCATCTGTAATTTTCATGTTGTCTATTTCTAATGAGTGAATGGTTTGACAACGCTGACCGGACAGAAGTGCTAACAACATAGTCAGCTTTAAAGTTAACTCTTTTAATGTGAGCGAGTCATGAGGAAACCAAGGTTCTAGGAAATTCAGCACTTGCTGAGGGTCCCACGTAGCAGTTTGACTTTTCGGTGGGAGTGAAGGGTTTTGTTCAAATGCTCCTTTTATGAATCGTTTTACACAGTCCAGGTTACCGAAGTCATCTATGTTCAAGTAACATGAGAGGGCTGACCTTGCAGTACATAAGGCTGAACAAGAGGCCCCTTCAGTAAGTAACTCTGTCAAAAAATTAATTGCTGCTGCTAAAGGCGGCGAAACTGGATCCACTTTGACCCTAGCCGCATACCTTCTCCACTTTCTAATGTATGAATCATAGACTTTTTTGGTGTTTGGCCTCCAAGAGGCCATAATGACTTCGGTAGCCTTTTCTGAAAACCCCTGATCTTTGTATCTGTCCCTGATACTTTGCATACTAAGAGTCTGAGCTTCTTCTGTAATGGATGTAGAACATCCGGGTGGCTGGGGAGAGTTAACAGGTTTTTTCGTGCCGACAGTAGAACAGGGTTGTCGATCAGCTGTTTCATCAGAACTGGAAAAAATGCTTGTGTGGGCCAGAATGGCGCAACCACTACTCCTGTTGCTGAATCTCTCTTGATCTTCTGCAGCACCCTGGGTAACAGAGAAAATGGTGGAAATGCAAACAGATTATAATCTTTCCAGTGTACTGTGAAGGCATCGATCCCAACCGCTCCTGCATCTGGTCTGAATGACATGTAATTGTTAAATTGATAATTTAATCTGGACGCAAAAAGATCCATGTCAGGTGCATAGTCTAATATTTTAAGTGATGACTTCAATAGCTCTGAATTTAGTTTCCATTCCGTATCAAGATTAACATGTCGGCTTTCATAGTCAGCCTCTATGTTTTCAGACCCTGGTATTCTTGCCACAGAGAGCCAAATGTTTCGTTCTATGCACCATTCCCATATCTCTTTGGCCAATTCATTCAATCTCTCTGATTTACTCGAGCCCATTTTGTTCAGACAGGCCATGGCAGCTGTGTTATCCATGTAAATTTGGACATGTGCCTTTGTTATGTTTTTTGAAAATGTTTTTAATCCTAAAAATGCTGCCAGCATTTCAAGTTCATTTATATGCATGTGTTTGGCTTCCTCATGCAACCAAGCACCCCCTGTCCTAACACTTTCCCAAACTGCACCCCAAGCCTCCATGCTAGCATCAGTTTTTATGATGATTTTGGGGTCAGGCTGATGGATCGGGCTAAATGAACAGGCAATGTTCTGCTTCCACCATTGTATTTCTTCAGTGGTTCAGTGGCTTTTGATGACGACGTCATTTGTTTGTCCCACTTATTAGCATTGGCCTTAAGGGCCTTCATTTTTCCCTTTTCTAAGTGCCGATAATATAAGGGGCCATGCTGTACAGCAGGAAAGCTAGCTACGATTAATCCAATGAGTCGGGCTACGTCCCTTATTTTATTGAAACGATTGCTGGAAATCAATTCACAACATTGAAAAAGTGTCTCTTTTCTTTTCTCAGTGAGTCTGACTGTCATGTCTCTTGAGTTAATAATGAACCCCAGATACGTAATTTCTTGCATTGGTGTTAGCGCTGACTTGTCTGGGTGTACTATAAAACCTAACTGGTCAAATGCTGCAATGGTATCTCCTATGGTTGCCAGGCATTCTTCTCTTTCTTCTGCTATTAGCAGGGAGTCGTCTAGATAGCCTGTGATTGTGTGCCCCAAGCTGTGCAGATGAGCATAAATGGGTTTTGTGATTTTTGTAAAGCACCTGGGGCACTGTGCCAGTCCATTGCTGTAACATGTGTATTCGTACAGGTCCCCATGCCATAAGAATTTCAGATATTTTCTGTCTTCTTTAGCTATTGGAACGCAGTAGTATGCAGAAACCAGATCTGTGCTGGCCATCCAGCAATTCGGTGCAACCAGATTTAATGCAGCTTTGAAAGTGTCCATTTTAAACTTTTTATATTCAACATTTTTGTTAAATTCCTTTAGATTCAGGATCATCCTATGACAGCCATCACTTTTCTCTCTCTGGTGAAAATCCCCGAAATAAACTCTCCATCCTCATGGTTTGATTTTGCTATTACTCCTGTTTTTAGGAGACTTTTAATTTCTTTATCCACTATTTCTTTTTCTTGACTGCTCATGAAATAACTCGAGTCAAGAGCTTGTTTGCTTTGTTCTATGTGGTCATTGAATTCTATTGTAGTACCTGTGATCATAGACAGGATTGTTTGATCTGATGTAAATTGCTCCCATTCTTCTTTACGATCTTTTATTTGTCCGGCCTGGAACCGGCCGACCTTGATTTCCAGCAATCGTTTGATTTCCTCAGAATCTTCAACTCTTACCTGTTTTCCTTCTATTGTGGTCATTATTTGCGCATCGCTGGTTTTCTGTTCCAGCCTCCTTGATTGGAAGCGTAGCTCGCTTGGCCCCGCCTCCTCTGGCCGGCTGTCTGACCCCCGCGCTTGGCTAAAAAATGCCCTCTATTTTTGCGGTTGTAATAGTTGGGTGCGTGGGGGGTACGCGAGCTGGAGGGTGCATAGAATGGTCTTGACTGCGATGTTAATCGCTTCCTTTCTTTGGCCTCCTTTATCTGACTTTTGAGGTCATCACCGTATAGCCACTGATTTCCATCGGATGGCATGTCACAGATACCCCGCATATCATATGGGAGCGCCGTTCTTTGTGATTCTTTCCTTTGTGCCGTGATTTTTTGCTGCGCATTCCCTAGGAACGACACGGCGTCTGTCAACCCTTTTATAGCCCTTTTTGCCTCAATGCCGCGATCTTTCCCGGATTTTGCCATTTCGGTAATTATGTCAGCCGATCTGGCTATGGCAATTGTGGCTTTGCTGACATTTTTCTGCAGACCTGACAGTTTCATGTCTGTCTTTTTATTATGTCCCCTTAGCATGGTCCAGATTTCTTTGTTCGTTTGTCGCACAGACAGAGCGGGACAGTTTTTCGGTTGTTTATAGGTTGTCACCTTTTCTTTTATTTTGTCTTCCTTGGGTGGTCCTGAAAACCGTTTTTCTATGAACAATGCTAAATTCTCCGATATGGGATCTCCAATCTCATTGTCCGCTTCAAATTCAGCGTTCGCCTCTTTAAACCAGTCAGTATCACTGTCTGAATTTTCCCCAGGGTCATGTTTCCCGGTAGGCGAGGTTTCACCTTCATCTGAGGAATTTCTGGCTATCGCCTCTGTGAGAAATTCCTCACCTGACGAAAGTTGTGCGGGGTCAGATGGTGCGACTTCTGTGGCTCTCCCTTTTCCCCCGCTCTTTTTTGCTGGTATTTTCTTTGTCTTTTTCATGCCTGATCGGCCCCGTGTTGGTGCAACTGATGATAAGGACGATGTAGATGACGAAGAGGAGGAGGATGAAGAGGAGGGCGAACGTTTGCGCTTCCTGTCTCTTTGCTGTTTTATAATCAGCAAGACATTTGACATTATTTCATTATTTCTTTCTAGAATTTCCTGAAGATTTCGATCATTTGTGGTGTCTGTTGTTTCTATTTCTCCCTTAACCAGACTGGAAACACGAGCTTCGGGCTGTGTCGTTTTTTACGGAATTTCCCGAGCGGCGGTCGTATAACAAACATGGCCGCCGCTCGGGAAATTCCGATTCTAGTTCTACCTGCAGTAGAAATTTCTTTTTATTTGTCAAGATTGGTGGTACATGTATTAATTTCTTGGTGCGGAACCAAACTTCCGCGTGCAGTAGGCGCGTCAAAATGGTGTCATTCAACATTGTAGCTATGCTGAATCGTCGGTCGTAAACGTAAACCTAATGTGGCGGATGGTTCAAGACCTTTCGCTGTTTTGTGACATCACACAATGGGACCATCCAGTCTGGGTATTTTATTAGTCTGTGGGACAAACACATATTTTTAATGTTTCTCACGAATCGGTTTTGATCCCTCTCATTCAAAAAAACAAAATGCACCATGGGTTGTTGTTGATTTTAGTTTGAGCTTGGGTTTAAGGGCACGTCGGCACGATATTCGCCATTTTGCACTTTTCACGATTTCTGTTGTCTTGCTTTGGGCGAGCTATAAGCCTTCACACTATAGGTAGAATGCGCATATCCACCATCTTGTCTGTCCGGACCCACTTAAGGCGTCGCGAACCAATCGGTCAATGACACGTGTCTATACGCACATGGGAGACGTTCGGTCAATTCTTTCACTTCCTTTCTCTTGTTTACACGGATGGTAAGGAATCGGGTCAGTTTGGATACATCCTTTCCACCCCTGTCACAACAGTCAACTGCAATGCAACCAGCAAGCATTTTAACCGCTTAGACACATCTCGAAGTTACACTCATCAGCTGATCCACCGGCCGTCTTGTTTGGCGGAAGTACAAAACAAAACCTCTGTGATGTCATGCGCATTCTACCTATAAGTAAGATAAAATAAAAGTGAAGTTAAAAAGTCTAACAGGAAGAGGTCTGCACTGTAAAATAATTATGTCTTAATGAACCTTGTATATAATTATATAATAAAAGTCTGTTAAATCAACTTGTGGACTTCGGCCTCCTATAGAAACGACAAGGTGCGCTGTGGGTCCACGTCAGAAAATAATTCTTTCATGGATCCGCAGGCATAATGCCTTCTCCTGACGTGCTCGAAATCCACATTTTATTTAAAATGGTGCTGGCAGTTAGCTTTAATGAACTTAATCACCGCCACTGTTCTAACGAAACGATCATGGATATACTTAGTGCAGGAAATCATATTTGTTTTAAAAAGTTACAATAATTCCCTTTCCGGTTATAAAATTCACTTCCTTGCTTTTTGGATCATAATGAGAATGTCCTTGAGCAGAATCTTTTTAAATCGTACATGATCAATAGTTCACACCTGGCGCCGGTTTAATGGCTATCGATTAAATGATAAATCTGATCAAATGTGTAAAATACTACACGATGTCGAGTTAAATTGGTGGGAACTTTTGGTACGGTAAACTTGTTTTTATCCTTGCAGTGGTTGTATCTGTCTATCTATCTATCTATCTGTCTGTCTATCTATCTATCTATCTATCTATCTATCTATCTATCTATCTATCTATCTATCTATCTATCTATCTATCTATCTATCTACCTGTCTGTCTGTCAGTCTGTCTGTCTGTCAGTCTGTCTGTCCATCTATATATCTATCTATCTATCTATCTATCTATCTATCTATCTATCTATCTATCTATCTATCTATCTACCTATCTATCTATCTAGCTATCTATCTCACCTGTCTGTCTGTCAGTCTGTCTGTCCATCTATCTATCTATCTATCTATCTATCTATCTATCTATCTATCTATCTATCTATCTATCTATCTATCTATCTATCTATCTGTTTTCAATTCTCTCTCTCCCTCTTCTTGCTCTCAGTCTGTCTCTCTCTTTCTTTCTCTCTCTCTCTCTTTTTGCTCTCTCCTCCCCCCAAACCTTAGCGCCCTCTGCAACAGCGGAGAGGGAAAGAGAAAGGGAGGGAGCAGCACAGGTACCCCCTCCCCCCTCCCTATTAGATCCGCCTCTGATAATTATGGCCAGTACTTCCCCCATGTATGTTATGACTACGTCTTGTGTCAACAGGGCATTCGGCCATAACTTGGCACGCAAACTGAACATCCCTGATCATTGGCATAACAATTCTGCATGCGAGCATCCACAAGTCTCTTCCACTGATCCTTGCATATTCTGCGTGAGCTCGGCAATTTCCACGCATGGCCGAGGGTACGCAGAGTGCACTATACAAAAAAAAAAAAGTTACGTCATAGCGATCTCGATTTCATGTGTTATTTATATAAATAAAAGCAAACGTGTGTTTCGTCATGGTGCTAACCTTTTTGGCTTAAGCCAGACTTAGGCCAAAACAGAATGTACCTGTTACGTCATTGCCCTATCCATGGTGCATCTATTAATGTCAAAATCATTCAAAAGTGCCAAGCCATTATCCTGGAAATAAAACTTTCTGTAATGGCCTAACTCATTCATAGACGTAGGTCATTTTGGTTCTGGGGTTGTTTCAGCATAATGTGGATGAAGGCCACTTTTACCTAGAGTCATTTTGGCCTAAGTCTGACTGCATTGCAAAAAAATAAATAAGTTTTTCGCGATTTTCTCAGAAGTGCAAAAAATGACTTAGGCCAAAAGGTCAGCACCATGGGTTTGCTTGTGTGTTCGCAAAAAAATACTGGCTCAAACCAGCTCGGATTACATGAAATTTTGCAGATGCCTACCTTTCGCCCTGCAGAATTTTTTTTTTTTTTTTGGCTCAGATTGCAATGCGATTTGGTCACTGAATTTTATATTGAATACAAATACATGGAGATAGATGAATGAATAAATAAAGTGCATAAGAATAAACAAATAGGTAAATGAATATGAAAGTTAATCGATAAATAGATAGGTAACTAGATAAGTAAATTAATTAAAATAAGTAAATGGATAGATCATTAAATGGTTAAGCATATAAATAAAACATAAATAAATAAGCCCTTCTATCTCTTGACCAGCTTTCTATAACGACTATCCTATCGGCCTTACAAGAAGTCGTTTGTATTTCAGACTGTCAATTGAACTCTGTGTTGTCGGCTGTTCTGCCCGGCAGAAGGTTCTTTTTTTTACATCTGGAGGCTCCCATTGTGAGGGAAGATACGTTTTTCAGTTTGCTTTGTGTCTCTGACTGCTGACCTCTGATCTCTTTTTTTCATGAGCACATGACTCGTGGCGTCAGTACTTCCTGTCGGCTGATTTGTCTGTTCGACGCGCTGGCGGCTAAAATTAGAACACAGGAATATTCAGGTGCTTTGCAATGATCTCAAAGTTATTGTGATAATTCAATTTTATAGCTTTTATTGTTTTTTTCCAATAACTGGTTTACTTACTATAATTAGCTGTTTTGTAATATAATTCTATACCATTAGTTATATATGAGCCGAAGATCCAAGTAGTCCTCCTCAGAAGGAAGCTTTGAAAAGGCTTTTAACCATCTACTACCTAGTGTGCCATAGTAGACAAAAATCACATTGAGCCCATTTTATTAACACTTTCTGATTGATAAAGAAAACCAAGAGGTGCCAAGGACCCAATTTTACAGGAGAGAGGGGAAAAAAGATGTCTTACTTCAAATAGATGAATAAGTAGTGGTTTTTGTTGTTGATGTTGTTTTTGGAGAGGGTGTTTCTTTTTTGCGGACTCTGGTATTTGCAAAACAGTGCTACGGTTCATAATTTTCCCACTTTTCATATTTTTCGTTTTTCTTTTTGTAAGCGGAAACCCGATGTTATGAGCCGTGGTTTAATCATCGCACTTCGGATAAAAAAAATAATCAAACGAAATGATTTCTGTCGCCGGATAGATTTTTTTTCAAATCAGTCACATTTCCTGCTGTTTGTACAATGTTTGTGTGGGTGTGGGAGGGTGGTTAAATAGTTTAAGGTGTAGACCAGATTAAGGTTAGGACGCCAGACTTCTGGATGCCGTCAGGATAGGTTTACTCCATCCGCTTGCGGCAAGCTAATTGGTGTGGTTGTAGACACTAACAAATAGCGACGGATCCGGCTATTTTGACATTAATTTTTTTTTTGTTTTGTTTTGTTTGAAGACTGTTAAAGATGTGGATACTTTGGTGAGAATAGAGATCTCATTATTAGTCTTAAACAATGTTCCCTCTAAGCTGCGCGGGTACGCGGCTGCGCAGTTGTGAATTGGTGCCGCGCACATCAGACTGTTGCCGCGGCAATCAAAACGTTGGCTGTCATTTTAATTTACAAAATACGATTGTTCTGGCCACAAGTTCATTTATTTTTGCTCAAAGCATCCAAAGTTCCTCTCAGTGGTCTGGAAAAATTAGACGGAACGTCGGTCTTAACTCAAAACTGCCAAAATCTTTGATACGCCAATTCGTGAGATGTACGACGGTGTTGTTAGGGGTGCGTAGCCTAAATTCAAAGCCAGATAGAGAAAATACCGAGTTAATTTCACTCTTCAGCACTGGCTTATTATGGAACATTCTACGCGCCTCTAACAACAGTCTTTTATCGATGGCCCTTACGGAATGCGAACAATAAGTCAGAGGCTGGTTGTCTACGGCACTTTAGTAAATGACCTTTGTCGGCGAGTGATTAACGCTACTAATCAACAACACGTGGCATGCATTGATTGGGTAACCATGTGTCTTGAGCACGAGGGTGTGAAAATCCCGGGGAAAGTGCAGACTTGATTTACGAGCGCTGTATACGTCAGTGATCATGAAACACATGGATGGATAGACAGATGGGGGAAGAATGCGGAAAGAAGATGTGGAATGCGGAAATGTTGGTCCAATAAATAATAATTTTTTTTTAAACGCATTCTTTTTCATACACAGCTTTGATAGAGAGCAAAAAAAAGTATTTCATCAGGGCCACAGAGTTCTATAAAACTGAGTTCTATAAAACTCTGTGGTCAGGACTGAGTAAGTAACCATTGTGGAGTAGACTTAAAATGTATTGAGATACATTCATTGTGAACCAGATTCCCAACTCTGCAGAGTGCCACTTTTTTAGAATGAGCGGGATCAGCATCCGCTTTCTCGAAGACTGTTGGATTTATTTGAAATTCGTGTTTGTTTCTTCGCACGTTGTGAAAAGATCCTAAGTTGAGATAGGTGTTGAAGACCCATATCTACAGTACTGAACTGTAAAAAACACTCAAATCTGGCCATTTCAATACTAGTCGAGCAGAAAGATACCCTTTTGTGCACTAATGAAGGCGCCGTCTGATAAAGATGACCATGAACGTTTGCGTTATTTTGACCATCTGCATTACTGAAGCAGTAAGGCTTGTGGCTGAACAGACCAATGCAGGAGTGGCAGTCTCTACCACAATGGCCGTGTCTGTAATTGGTGTGTTGAGGTCTTTGTTTTAGGAGGATGTCTGTCCTTGGCATTTGCACCTCTCTTTTTTCTAACTTTCATTCTTCTTCTTTTTGTTGTTGTCGTTGATGCTGTTCTCTTTCGTAACCCCCCAAAAAGCGCTCCCTATTGGGTTGGCATCTGTGGTTGGTCTCAGATCTGTTCGGGGTTGTGGCGCTCTTTTCAGCGGGCTTTCTCGTCTTCAGGCTTTTAATATATCGCCAGCAGAGAAGAGCAGGAAGCTTGTGTGTGAAGACTGCCAGCAGAGCAGTGCAGAGCACTCAAGTAGGCCCATGCCAGTGCACACTGAAGTGACTGAAGTGTTGTCACTTGACGAGTAGCCCTATACATTTCCTCAAGGTCGAGCAGAGAGAGCAGAAATAAAATCCCGGCTAATTTGGTTCCACTGTGCTCTGCACTGCTCGCAGTCGAATACTTGCGTTACATCTAGATCTAGTGTAACACTTTGTCTGTCCTGCTCAGTCTGTAAGCAGTCTGTACGCCCCTTTCCGTTACATGCATCAGTTTCCTTTTCGACTGTCTTGAGAAGTTGGAGCTATGCACTTCTCCATTAGCGGTATCAGCTACAAAACTTTCCCTAGACTCGGCGTATTGAGGTCTTTATTTTGGGAGGATCTCTGCGCTGAGCATTTGCACCTGCCTAGACTCGGCATCAGTATCAACAGCCTTTAAATCTTGCACACTTCATTGAATGGCAACAAAACACAAACGAAATGTAATACACTCTTCCTTCTATTAGGCGACTAGCGACCTCAGATCTTGTTTGTTCCAACTCCACTTTTTGCACAACTGAGAAATTCGTCAATAAATGTTTGCGGCTTTGGTACTATGATTAGGAGTTAGAATAAATCGGAACTGTGAAACAGCTTGGTAAGTATCACACGCATTTTAAACAAGAGTCAAAGTGGGCATTTGGTCTAGCTCTGCTACATACTAAAAGATCTCCAGTTTTTCAGACAATCAAGATAGAGCAAACGAGAACTAAGATCGAGATCTGTTTGCACGACACGCATTCGTTGTGCATTCTGACGCGTAACCTGCGCCAAGGAGAATATAAATGAGTTGCGGCTGTTTCGTGCCGGTGAATCAAGAAAAAACGGCGACAACAACAAAAATACCATTCCACAGAAAAAAGTGATCTACACACACAGCCTATATCATCGTAAATAACATTGGTCAAGGGAGGTTACTCTGTTTTTATGCTGATACGGTAGAGTTATGTACCCCTCTTGTGACGCCGTTGGAATGATACTGACAGTAAGCGCTTGCTTTTCTCTCTCTCTCTCTCTCTCTCTCTCTCTCTCTCTCTCTTTTTCTTTCTCTCTTTCTTTCTCTCTTTCTCTCTCTCTCTCTCTCTCTCTCTCTCACTCACTCTCGCTCTCTCTCTCTCTCTCTCTCTCTCTCTTTCCACCCACCCCCATGCTAATCGCCCGGTCCAAGAAAACACAAAATAAATGTATCCTTCTTGCGTTACGCATCTGTTACGCGATATGACGCATTAGTTGTGCATGCTGACGCATAACCTACGCCAAGTACAATATAAATTAGTTGCGGATGCTTCGTGTCGGTGATTCAAGAAAAAAAAAAGACAACAACAAAAATATTATCATTAAGCAGGAAAAAGTGATCTACACACACAGCCGATACCATCGTAAAGTTGGTCAAGGGAGGTTACTCTGTTTTTATGCTGATACGGCAGAGTTATGCACCTCTGTTGTGACGCCATTGGAATGATGCTGACAGTAAGCGCGTGCCTCTGGCGTGATACGGGCCACGTGCGGAGACCTTGCTGTCAATTTCGTTTGTTTTCGTTGTTTGTTTGCTATTCCTGAGTGGCCATTTCGTCCAACGTGGCAGTTTCTGCCACTTCAGCGAGAACATCAGCGCCACAAGTGGCGGGGAATTTTTCTCTCTCATCGGAGGAGTTACGACAGTTTCCCGGCCTTGCCGTGCCTAAAACGTGAGGGTAGAGGGCGGTCATACGGAAGGAGAAAGAAAAAGTATAGATGGGTCTTAGAGGGGAGGAAGCACTTTAGGATAATTAGTGCCACCAGACAAGATGGCGTATACACGTAGCCGAAAAACACACCGGGAAAAAATATTAAATGGCCTTTTTTTTTTTCTTTGATCATTTTTAGTGAATAAGCAAGGAAATTGTACCTAAAGTACGTAAGCTTGATTTTGGTAAATTTTGACATTCACCCGTCGCCCCGATCCAATTCACGATTTTCATACGCTTGGCTGCAACCCTCCCCTTCGCCACTGTGAGACTTCTCAGCCATTGCAATGTTGAATGTTGTCAATAACCTTGCCATCGTCCCTACGTCAAGCCGACGTAGATTTATAGAGGATTTTCATAGGGTTTGTAGGATCATCGTATGGACGGATTCTCTCCGTCTAATAGACGTCGGCATGATGTCGTGACCAGCGGATCTACAAAGGAATGATGTCGTTCCTACGAACAAATTTGACTTCAGTCCTACGTGTTGGGCTTCCGCAGGGTTTGTTGGCTGCGAAAGATGTTTGAAAACGTTAAAGGGTATTCTGCATGAACTATTTTACTGTTTCATTATAGACATGACTTTTTATTATACTAGTGTAAGGACCCATTCAAAGAACGGGTTGCAAACAACACGCACAATCAGCACACAGATTATGTAGATCTAGGAAGAAAACAACTCATAACTGGCAAAGTAACAACCGCATGGCCCGTACCGTGCATTAGGCAGACGGCACAGAAACTCATCCCTTCAAACTTTGAAACGCAACCGGAAGTTTAAAGTCGAAACAAAACAAAGGCAGGAGGGAGGCAACCATTATTCGATGACGTACTCTCTCTCTCTTTCTTACAATAAAAGTAGTAATCTGCAGTCCTGCTTCAGAACTCATGCGCGCCAGGACACTGCGCACCAAGCTTGATATGGTTACTTTTTATGATATGCACGGTATTAAAGTCGAAACAAAACAAAGGCAGGAGGGAGGCCATCATTGTTGAGAAGAAAGCATTATTCGATATTTTTAGGCCTATTTTCATTTATTACAAAATTACGATACTTCGCTTTCATGTCAAAGGAATAGACATAGTAGCAAAAAAGAACTATCTTTCACATGTAATTTTTTCAGGTCTGGGCATTTCTTCCTCGCAGCAGTGAATTTTTTTTCCTTGCTGTTTTTTTATATAGATTATTAATTGACAAAGAAATTAATTTCCTGTGAAAAAAAAAAGTAAATAAAATCAAACTATTCAATTTATTACCATTAATTGAAAAGCCCACGAACGCTTCACAGAAACCTCTTGTGTACCGTATGGCTGCTGGACGCTTCTAACAGGGTCTCCTTCTGTCCTATCATTCTGCCTTACAGTGTGGCCACATGACGAACCGCGCTACCAGCTCGCTGTGATCAGGCGTCTGTCGTCTTGTAAGCGATGGAGCTTGGGTGGCCACACCACTAGCAATGTGAAGTGCACAAAAGCCTGACGCCTACAGGAGAGCATGAGATCTCGACGCACAGCTTTAGCGACGAGCGATGTTAAATGGCAAGTTATTTATCGTCGCTCATAGCGAGCGCCTAGCTAGCGGTAATCGCTAATGGTGTGGGCACCTTGCTTAGGTTTAATGCATTTATTCCCGTCGCTTCACTATAGTGCAGCTCACCGCTTGGCTCATCGCTCGACGTGTGGCCACACGCTTAGTCTGTCTATCGTCTTGATTATTTTTTCCTAGCACAATATGACAGTTATCGTGCCGACATACTTTCTTCAAACTCAAATTCAAACTCCCAGAAACCTACACTCCCCGAGTACGAGTTTTGTACTCTGGGGGCAATCCCTTCTTCCCCCTCCTCTAAGATTCTGGTATGATTGGCCATTCTGGTCATTTTAATTTCCCAGGTAGATTAACAGCATCAGCCTACAACTGTTTCCAGATTTTTGGCTTCCTCCCGCATAGGCAAAGGGAAATTGCGTAATATAATGGAGTTATTGAATGCGTAGGTGCGGACTTGGTCTCTATAATGAAGGATATGATGCGTATAGTGAAATCAGCTGTTGGTTCGTTTCATGTGACGTCACAGAATTTGTGCAACTACGAAATTTTCAATTTTGATTCGTCTTTAGTGGGAAGTTCCCAGGCAATTTTGGTTCGTTCTCTCAAGAGTGGGCATGCTCAGCTGCCGTGACGAAAACAAATCTTTGTAGCTCTGCAATGTGCCCAGATCACGTATGTGTAAGCATTTTGTATTCATTCGAGTAGGTTTCAAAAAATAAACAAGCATGCGACGCCAGTGCACCGTATCCTAAATTCGTCGTCTCTTCCGCTACTGACATTATAACCATTGTCGTCATCTTAGGTAGATAGATAAATAGACAAACAGACAGACAAACAGACAGAAAGACAGATAGATAGACTGACAGACAGATAGATAGATAGATAGATAGATTGATAGATAGATAGATAGATAGATAGATAGATAGATAGATAGATAGATAGATAGATAGATAGATAGATAGATAGATAGATAGATAGATAGACAGACAGACAGGCAGACTGATAGATAGATAGATAGATAGATAGATAGATAGATAGATAGATAGATAGATAGATAGATAGATAGATAGATAGATAGATAGATAGATAGATAGATAGATAGATAGATAGATAGATAGATAGATAGATAGATAGATAGATAGATAGATAGATATTTCCTGTTCCTCTTTCCTTTAAAATCAGGTCCTAGGCATTTCTATAGTTCCATGGTATTGACAGAGAAAATTTCTCTTATCAGCCGCAAGAGTTTTTACTGGGTCACAGACTTACAATAAATCTCCGTGATATCTCCAGTAATCATAGCAGATTAATAAACATTCATAAACTCCATCTGTATCATCAACACCCTGCGTGCGAATTCGAGTACCCTTCACTGTGCCCATCTCGTAGGTCATCTCTTATCTATGCCAGCCCATCGCTAGGTATTCAGAAATAACCCTTTTAGTACCCACGGGTCATTAAGGCGCGATACTGTATACAACAGTCATCTTCATCACAAATGGCAGGTTCGATATCCGTGTTTGAGTAGACGTCTTTCATTACATGAACAATTATTGTCCGTATGTGAACAGTAAAGGCTAGACGTAACAGTGATTACTCTCTTGAACTAATTATTGTGTCGTGACAGCCAGCACAATTAAAGTTCTTGTCCGTGTTCTTGTTCTTTGTCCGTCCACTGCAGGATGTGGCCGTCCGCCAATGGTCTCCTTTCTTCTCTGTTTTCCATCCTTCATGTCCATGCCTGTCCGCGTGATTTTTTTTTTCGGACTCACTTTACCAAATTCAGGAACGTGGCAACAACAGCTCCAACATATTACAGGAATTTTCGGTGACGTTCAGAGTCATTTTAGGGTTAGGGTTAGGGTTAGGGTGCACAGTCCAGAGATAGCAGCACCCATGGCAGTGTTCGGTAGGACGAGAAATTCCATAGCTGATGACCTGTGTTTGGGGATGTGTTGCTGCCCCGCTCCTGAATTTGGTAAAGTGAGTACGAAAAAAAATCACGCTGTCTTTCCACGTGTCTGCACAATATCATCTCTCCATCGTCTCTCATGGCGTCCTCTTGTTCTTTTTCCTGTTCTAGGCCTCCATTCAGTACAACGCCTTGTCCATCGGTTGTCTTTCATTCCTCCGACATGGTCAGCACATTTCCATTTTTGTCACAGTATAAATTTCACAATTTAATAAAATAATAATAATAACAATAATATCAAATAACACATTTATGTAATGCTTCATCCAGTGATACATGGTCTAAGCGCTTTACAAACATTCTACCACTCACATTCAATTCACCACTACAAAGAACCTATTAAAACATGACTGTGATAACGGTAAGAAACAGGTGTGGTTGTTGTAGCGTCTGCAGGCTACCCCTTGCTCTGCCCCGTTGCTTGTTATACTGGTGACTGAGCATGTGTTCACTTCTTTATTCATTTATTTTTATTGTTGACGTTCGCCGGAGTGACCTCGCCCTCCCTTTCTTGTGAGTAGTTTTTTTCCTCGCTCGGTCGTTGGGTTTTCGTAAATATTAGTATGTTCCCGAACATTCGATAACGTTGTGGATATAGATGTTTACGCCAGATTTGGCCTTGAGTGATGTAACCTGGTGACGTATTGATACGTGATTGGTTGGTTTGTGTGTTTCGGGCGAGGGCAGAGGTTAGATTAATTTCGGGAACTTTCTGTAGAAATGTCTATATATATGGACCCATGTGAGTGGTTGGTCGGTGAGTGAGTGAGTTTTCCTTCTCGTGTGGCGTAGGATATTTAGTTGTTCGCTGGTGCCTTCCTAGTATTTTCTGTTCAGTATACAGTTATTAAACTTTAGTATTATTTAATCGATCGTCGGATCTCGTGTTTATTTATTCTACAGCTGTAATAGTTTCGTTTTCTAAAGGGTTGTAGTTAGATCAACTAACTCCCCCCTACTATAACGTGCTAGAACAACCTCAGCTGTTACAGTTGTATTCTATCGATTGAAAAGATGTGTCTTTAAGACTGATGTTTCTTGAAAATTCCTGTGCTTTACATAGTAATATCTCTTACGTTTTGAGGGAGCGAGTTCCGGGTTTGGAGCCAGAAGTAAGATGAGATTAGATCAGAATCACTTTATTATTCCATCATGGAAACACTTTCATTCACCTTTTAAGAGCACATACTTGGTACACAGATATAGGCCCATTGCGGATAACGGCCATTTTAGCTGTCAGGACCGACGCATAACCATGGCGATGGTAGCATTGATTTTGATTCGTTAGCTGATTTGCACTGCGAGCACTTCAGGCGTCGCGAACCAATCGGTGGCGAGCTTTAAAAAAGTTCACTACAGTAAACAATGTGTATACGTGTGTTCGGACAATTCTTTTACTTCCTTTCCCTTGGTAGGGAATCTGACCAGCTTAGATCCATCTTTTCCACCTCTGTCGCAAACAGTCAACTGCAATGCAACCATCAGGCATTTTAACCGCTTAGACTTATCTCGAAGTAACACTCGTCAGCTGATCCACCCACCATTTTAGGTGTCGGAAATTCAAAACAAAAGCACTCTGTGACGTCATTCGCAATGAGCCTATAACGCATC
The DNA here is from genome assembly GCA_963931925.1 of Onchidella celtica. Taxonomy (NCBI): domain Eukaryota; kingdom Metazoa; phylum Mollusca; class Gastropoda; order Systellommatophora; family Onchidiidae; genus Onchidella; species Onchidella celtica. Next base: position 24,043,679 of record OZ007584.1, read on the forward strand.
ATTACATAAACATTTCATAACTCAATAACAGGCTTGGTGTTACATGAAGTAATATGGCATGGAACCTTAGTAAAATATGGTACACATCTAGCTAAAAATGTCTTGGTGAGGTGCACAGACTAATAAATTAACCAGACTGGAAACAAGAGCTTCGGGCTGTGTCGTTTTTTACGGAATTTCCCGAGCGGCGGCCGTATAACCAACATGGCCGTCGCTCGGGAAATTCCGATTCTAGGTCTATCTGCATTAGAAATTTATTTTTATTTGTCAAGATTGGTGGTACATGTATTAATTTCTTGGTGCGGAACCAAACTTCCGCGTTCAGCAGGCGCGTCAAAATGGTATCATTCAAAATTGTAGCTATGCTGAAGCGTCAGTCGCTTCCGTAAAACTAAAATGGCGGATGGTTCATGACCTTTCGCTGTTCTGTGACGTCACACAATGGGATCATCCAGTCTGGGTATTTTATTGGTCTGTGGTGAGGTGACTTGTGGAGGACAAGTTGGTACGAATAGGACATGTATTCAGACTGTGTTATGTACAAATGTAACCAATCTGGTAGATTCGGTAATTACGTAGGGACATTATAGACGCCCACTGCAAGTGGCGGAAGATTGGAGTATGCATCTATTAGCAGTAGAGGGCGTATTTCCTGGGCCGCTGTTGTTAGTGATCTCGCCTGGTCATTATGAAACTGAGTTCATTTGAACTGGCGGGTAGTAGCGATAGGGTTAGATGGAATAATAATGATGATAATAATGATGATAATAATGATGATAATAATGATGATAATAATGATGATAATAATGTAGTATATTTATACAGAGCCTGTCTCTATAAAGTGGACCCAAAGTACTTTACAACGAAGTAGTTATAACCATCTCTCTCTTTCTCTCTCTCTCTCTCTCTCTCTCTCTCTCTCTCTCTCTCTCTGTCTCTTTCTGTCTGTCTCTCTCTCTCTCTATCTGTCTGTCCGTCTGTCTGTCTCTCTCGCTCTTTGTCTATCTGTCTGTTTATGTGAATCTATCTCTCTCTGTCTGCGTGCGTGTCTTTTCTCTGTCTCTCTCTCTTTCTCTCTCCGTCTCTCTCTCTCTCTCTCTCTCTCTCTCTCTCTCTCTGTCTGTCTGTTTTAAATTTCTCAAACGAAGAAATATCTTTCATTCTTTCGGGGTAGAGTATTCCATACATTTGGGCCAGAAGAAGACAAAGAACAGTCCCAATATTTCTTTAACGAACATCGCGGTTGCCAAATTAGGCTGATACGTATGAGACTGCAGATTTCTGGACGGCGTGTAAGGGATTAATAATTCAGTTAAACATGATGGAAGTGTGTCTTTGAAACTCCCATAACAAAGGAGAATAGCACTCCCAGCAGGTTCAAGAGAGCCTTTGCCTGGAATCACATCGGAAAGCAATTAGCACTAGTACAGTGGCTTTCCCAATAACGTTTAGCTAGGGTTAATGTTACCTGACCACAATATTTCACATTATAAGCTATAGCTGAACACTGAACACAACTCAATGTTTTCACTATTCAATTATGTAATTAGTCCACCGTCCCTTAACAACAACGGCTACGGTTTAATACTGCAACAATGTACATTGTAGTCAAAACTGCTCCAGCAAATGGAAAAGGGCGAGGGGGATAATTGTCACAGTAACTATGGCAACAGCAGCTTTGAGTAATAGTCATAGAGATACACTACAAGACTATTACAGATGTCTCGTTTTGTTTACGAATAGTCACCGTGAGGAAACCAGGGACGCCATTTTGTCTTGTGCAAACTGTGGGCGGAGTGCTATAAAAAAAAATCTTCATATCCTCGTGCTGAAATTAAACAATACATACGATAACAGTAGTTTTTGGTAATAATCATAGATAAACACTATAGGAATATTGGAGACAGCTCGCTTTGTTTACATGGCACAGCAAATAGTCATTGTACGGAAGCCAGTGACACCATTTTGTGTCAGCATTTTTCTCTTTAATTATACCCCCAAGCTGTGCAAGATATGAAACAATAACATTGGTTATTTGTGACTGGAATCTATGTCAGAACTTGCATGGAAAAAAAAAAAAACTACAGATTTTCCATTGGGGCTAAGTGACGAAATACAAGCTACAGCTTTGGTCTCGCTGCCTTTACTCCTTACGATAATCTTGACAGTATTATATCGACTTTTGCGCTCCTTCCATCTAAGGACACTCTTTTCATATTATGTCATTCAGATATTAACCGTCCGCTGGTAATTACCACAATCATTATGTTTTATACACTGAGCGATACTGGCATCGCGAGCCAGAAAACAGAACAGTCATAAATCTAGAGGTTGGTAACATCATTTTCCAATAACCCCTGGTTGTAATAGCCGCCTACGCAGTAGTCGCCCGCAAGCGATAATAGACACTAGGTCATGGCGGGGGTTCAAACTGGCGGCAGATAGACATAGTGATCTTTTAACAAATAGTAACATTCGGTGCCTGTCACCATTTTGTTTGATACTGCATCGATATTCAGATACGCTGTGAGTTTTGCATGATAGTTTTCTTGATCTGTCTATCTATCTATCTATCTATCTATCTATCTATCTATCTATCTATCTCTCTGTCTGTCTGTCTGTCTGTCTGTCTGTCTGTCTGTCTGTCTGTCTGTCTGTCTGTCTGTCTGTCTGTCTGTCTATCTATCTATCTATCTATCTATCTATCTATCTATCTCTGTCTGCCTATCTATTTGTCTGTCTGTCTGTCTGTCTGTCTGTCTGTCTGTCTATCTATCTATCTATTTATCTGTGTATGTGTCTGTATATTTGCCTATCTGTGAGTTCGTCTGAATGCCTGTCTGTCTGTCTGTCTATCTCTCTTCACTGTTCTGTGAATATAATGGATTTGACCGAGGGGCCCACTAAGAGAAACACTGTATGTGTTAATATTCCAAAGAAAAGTTTAGAAATCAAGTGAACTGTTGAGTTCATCAATTAAATATCACACACTGGTACGTGTACAGTTTCCTTGTTGTCGTTGTCGTTCTGGTTTTCTCTAATATTCTGTAATGGTATATGGAGTAATTATGATGTAATTATTTTTCTGTCCAGACACTAACAAAGATGGAGTGATCGAAAAGTGTGACTTTGACGAGGCTGTGGAGGTAATGCTTGTGTTTTCTGTTGTGATTTTTTTTTTTTTCAGATACACAGGAACCATCCATTAATTTAATATGCTCGGGGGGGGGGGGGGGCGAGGGATAGAGAATTTCTGCCATTCGACGAAAAAAGACTGTATATGTGAAAAACAAACAAATCAAAATTCTACAGGAGCTGCAAAAATAATAATAACAAAAAAAATAGAAAAAAAATCATGGGCGTTATTTTTATCTATTGATTATTAATTTTTTGTTGTTGTTTAGTTTCCTTTTGTGATGAAGAAAAGAAACTATAATTATGTCGTACAGACGTATAACTCACAGCAAAAGACAGTACATATTCCGTTCTATGAAGTGATTTTAAGACGTAAATTTAACTTATGTATTGGCGAATGCAGGCTTTTCTCGCAGAACGGCAGATTTGCTCTGAGCGTATGAAAAGTGTAAACTTAATGGGAAGTAGCGAGTTTGACTAAAGGTCAAAACAAAAGAACGTGTTTAGCTTTTTGGCCTGCGATTTCAGAACCAGGGAGTTTGCTTAATAATGATAATAATAAAACAACAATTATACACAGCATTTATATAGCGTTTCATCCCATTAACAACCAGGATCTAAGCGCTTTACAACATTTATATCATATAATCACATACACAATACACTGACTTACTCAGGAGAAAACAAAAAATGGACTTTCAGAGTGTAAAAAGATGACTCTTCTGCTAATTTTTAAAAGTCAAAAAATGTCCAGTCTGTCTCAAAGATAGAGGCAGAGAATTATATGTAACAATGTAATATGTCACGAGAGGTTAGAGTTTGAGTTTGGAGAAAGCGCCTGGACACGAGAACGATCACATTGTGCTAGAAAAAAGCAAAATGATAGACAGAATGTAACATGTCAGTAGGAGAGGAGGAGACACTACCACTAGTAGACCCGCGAGGTTCCGTGCAACACAGAGCTTTTGAAAAGTAGATCAGTGCAGTAAACAATGCCCTTTCACTGAGAGAAAAAATTTGCAAACGGCTTTTCACAGTTGTAATCAGCCCCAAAACATGGTGCCGACTGACCTTTCCAAATACTTTGTTTACCGCACTGACCTAGTCTGGGGATATGGCAAGATATATCCTTCTCCGTTTATATCATAAGGAAATTTCTGATTGCGCACCTACGTATGGAAATGATTTAGAGAAGTTCTTGGGGGTTTCTTATTTTTACTTTTTTTTTTTTCACGAAGATAATTCTAGAATTATAATATAAACATCCGGTTTCTGATAAAGCAGTTAAATAGTCCAGGCAAACTCTAACGTTAATGGTTGTTGGAGACAAATACTGAAGAAAATATACAGTAAATTCCAAGACAGTTTGAAATGGAAGGGCGGGGAGGGAATGGAACTAGTTTTGCAAACATGAATCTTCTTTTCTTGTGGGGGGGGGGGGGGGGGGATTTGGTCCACATTTTAAATTGGAGACCACGGGGGGAAACAACCATGGTCACTAAACCATGAAAACTAATGTTTGAAAGTTTGTAGTTTCCCTCTTGCAACTAAACGGTTGATTTTTTGGTGATCGCAGCTTTATGTTTTTAAAATTTTGTTTCCCAATGACGAGGTTGATGAACCAAGTCTGTGTATGATGAGGAAGTTGAAGATTCTTATTCATAGACGATCACAGTCTTTTGCAAATGAAGAAAAATTTAGGTTATAAAAGTCTGGGTTATAGCACAGAGTCGTCTCTCAGTTAGCTCAGGGCTCGCCCTCCTCTCTAGGGTATCATCCCCTGCTGGTGGTCAACGGTTCCTCACCACGGCGTAGCCAACACTCCCATGTTTATGCTTAGGTCAAGCAGAAGGGACATGACATCCTGGCCAGCTGAAGCGAATCTAAGGGTAGCCACACAAAGGCCACCGAATTCGGTCACCGAGCCACTAGGCGCTTTAGGTGAGAAGAATTGCACTACATAAACGGACCGAATCTAGGTGGGCTCTGTGTGCAGTTGTTGAAATTATATTGTGCAATTCTTCTCACCAAAAGCGCCTAGTGGCTCGTGACCGAATTCGGTGGCCTGTGTGTGGCTACCCTAAGAGCGAAAAATAAAGTGAGGATGAGAGTGAAAATCATTTTTTATGAAAGTTTTGGTTTTGCCCATGTGGTCGTCAGTTGGTTCATGATCACGTTTTTGCCTGTCACTATAGAAAATTTCCACCCTTCACCACTGGAAACACAATGACGAGGCCTTCAAAAGTGCTCAGGAAACAGTCAACAAGATCTGGGACGGTTTGAGACAGAGGGCGGACGTCAACAAGGTAGGTGAACTTTGAACTGCCAGGGATTGGGGGAAAAATAATTCAATTTTATTTGCTGGGGGAGAAAAAACAGGTGGGGGGGGGGGGGCGCACGGCAGTCTTGCCTTAAGCCATTTATTGGACCAGCTGCTCCTTAATTGGGCCCCCGCTAAGTCAAGTAGACACACTAACTCATTGCAAGACATACATATATAACATCATATTGAAAGGTTTTACAGAGAGCCAGAATGAATATATTTATTGAGCGCCGAAGGGGACCCAGCGCTAGAGTAAACTAGTCTTGTCCAGTATACATAGCAACACATTTCAACACATGCACATAACACCATATTATTGCTGTTGCTGTTGTTGTCGCTGCTGTTGTCTTTCATTGATGTTGTTGTTATTGCCGTTGTTATTGTTGTTGGAAATGGAAGATAATGATTTTGTTCAAAGCTTATAATATCTGAATTGAAATTAACGTAATTGATCTTCAAGTTACTGCTAATTCACTAACGAGATGCATAGACCAAACAGTAAGAATTCATAACATGCTAAGGTTTTCTAAAAGAACTAATGCAAAAGAATGTAACTGCATTGGTGACCATAAAACACAATCATTACTGATGCTGATTATAATGCTTTCTATACATTGTTTTTTTCTTTTCACACAGCCTGTTTCGGTATGAACAAAATAGAATACCTACAATATCTCTTTTTTGTATTGCTTGGTGAACGCATTTTCATAATATTGCTTGGTAACAGGGATTTTCATGATAGTGCTTGATTAAAGGATTTTCATGATCTTGTTGAATGGTTTTCATAATATTATTTGGTTGAAGGATTTTCATGATATTGCTTGTGAAGGGATTTTCATGATATTGCTTGTGGGGGGATTTTCATGCTATTGCTTTGTGAAAGTACATACGTGATACGATTTACTGAACTGTAAGTCTTTTCATGGCCATGGCTGGTGAAACGATTTCCTCTGTATAGCTTGATGAAATGGCTTTTCAAGATATTGCTTGGTGAAAGGTCATGCTTTCGCTTAGCGAAAGGCTTTTCATTTTGAAGATTCGGGAATATAAGGCTTTATCCCTTCATATCCCTGAACATTTATACATGTTGTCTATATAGTATCACTGAACACAAATATCTATTCACACATATTAAAATAGGCAAATGTTACGGAAGAGTTCTATTTGCACATTCACTATAAGCACTAATCTCCACTTTTTGCATGCTTATAATCACATTTTTCGTTGTATTAATTCTTTAGTAGGCTATAATATGTCCTTTAAATAACACTATTTTTGTGAACAAATTGGTAATCGGCATCCTATTTTTATTTTCTTATTTTAATCATCCATTTGCATAATTCAAAAGTAATAAGTTACTCATCTGCTGATGAAATTATAGGAGATGCTTGATAATTTGCTCCAAAGATTGATCACTCGAGGCAGGAATTGTTGGATTCTTTCAGAGATGACTTTGAGTTTGATGGTGGATTAAACGGATGAATAATGACTGATCGATAGATAGATAGATAGACAGATAGATAGACAGACAGACAGACAGACAGACAGACAGACAGACAGACAGACACAGACAGACAGACAGACAGACAGACAGATAGATAGATAGGTAGATAGATAGATAGATAGATAGATAGATAGATAGATAGATAGATAGATAGATAGATAGATAGATAGATAGATAGATAGATAGATAGATAAGCATGGGGGGTGGTATTATAAAAGAGAGAGAGAGAGACCAGCAAGTAGAACAATTAGAAATACTGCTGCAAGTAAGGAGACAGCATATTGCATGGACACACTCGACCTTTAAGTTCCACATAGTAATAATAATAGTTCGTCCATCAGGTATGATGATGACCTTAACCACACCAGAGGAATAAAGAACAGAAATTGTTGAGAATTTCAACACATGGACAATAAAGAGAAGTAAAGGACACAGAGGACAGAACGGAAAGACTGTTCTTTCATATGGCTTCTCATGTGACTGATAAGTCCTATTTTTGCCCTGAAGACCCTTCCGCATAAGTGACAAGAGTGCTCCGTTGGTTCAGTACCACTGGGCCTTTTCTTGCGCCGTTCTCTTTTTTTGATAGCCTCCTGGACTCTGTCAGCTTCCCATGCTTTGCTGCCTCTGGTAAGGGCCGCCCTCCAATTTGCACGATCAAGCGAGAACTTTTCCCACTCACTCACATCAATGGCAAAGGCCTTCAGTGATTGCTTGAGAGTGTCTTTGTAACGTCTCTTTGGGGCCCCAACATTCCTCGTTCCATTGGAGAGCTCAGAGAAGAAGATTTGCTTAGGGAGTCTGGAGTCGGGCATTCTGACAACATGTCCTGCCCAACGTAGCTGAATTTTTTTCAGGTGGCAGAAGATGCTCAATTCCTTGGCACGATTGAGGACCTCAGTGTCTGGAATTTTATCCTGCCATCTGATCCTTAGGATCTTTCTAGTACATAGTACAATACACACAAATACACATGCTGAGCTTCGTAACCATTGCAGAGTGTAGGCACTTTACTGTCAACGTGGAACTGAACTTTCACCTATGTCTCATATATTACTTATCGCAGAATTATTCTCATCCTCAGGTCAGTAGTGTATGGTGGATTAGAAAACTTGTGAGACAATGTTTTGTAGATATGGTGAGGGAAACAACTCTGGGTAATAGATTATAAAAGTAAATAGTTGTGGTTACGTCCCCTTGAACACCATTAGATTTCCTGTTTAAGGTAAAAAAAAATATATATATACGTCAGCCAAAGAGGTTATATATATAGCTAGAGGTCAGACTAGCGCTACGCAAGTCTCCGAGTGGCGTCGTCGGTAGGTGAAGTAAAGATGGCGGCCAATTTACGGCAAGCCTGCCTCGACCAAGACAAGTCAATATAGGTGAGCAGAAGCTCGGGGGGAGGCAGAGCACTAGGATAACAGTTTTAAGAGAAAATAAGTATTAGGCGGACGAAGGTTGTAGTGCCTAGTAAGTGCTCAAGAAAGCAAAGCGGGAGTGAAAGAAGGAAGAAAGAAAAATGATCAAGATGGGATTAGAACCCGCGACCTCTACTACGGCACCCGTCGCCTTGCCAAGAAGAAAACAGATCGCTTAACCGCACGGCCACTCCGTCTCTAAAAAAGAGGCGATCGTGGCCGAACTGTTTCACGGTGTTTCTTGCTGACTTGAGTATTCGTTCGCTGGGACCCAACCCACTTGCGTCACCCCTCCCCTCCCTGTTCTCTCTTCTTGGCAAGGCGACGGGTGCCGTAGTAGAGGTCGCGGGTTCTAATCCCATCTTGATCATTTTTCTTTCTTCCTTCTTTCACTCCCGCTTTGCTTTCTTGAGCACTTACTAGGCACTACAACCTTCGTCCGCCTAATACTTATTTTCTCTCGACCAAGACAGTACGGCTAAAGTAAAGCCAACTTACGGCAAGCCTGCCTTGACCTAGACAGTACGGCTAAAGTAAAGCCAACTTACGGCAAGCCTGCCTTGACCTAGACAGTACGGCTAAAGTAAAGCCAACTTACGGCAAGCCTGCCTTGACCTAGACAGTACGGCTAAAGTAAAGCCAACTTACGGCAAGCCTGCCTTGACCTAGACAGTACGGCTAAAGTAAAGCCAACTTACGGCAAGCCTGCCTTGACCTAGACAGTACGGCTAAAGTAAAGCCAACTTACGGCAAGCCTGCCTCGACCTAGACAGTACGGCTAAAGTAAACAAATCTTAAGGGGTGTTCTCATGTGTGCGGAAACGGAAACGACTACGACGTGCGGAAACGACTAAAAAAATTTGTTCGCACTGGGTAGCGATTTTTAGCCGTTGCCGCACTGCCGCAGGCCGGAACTTACGTCATTTTCCCCTTTTTTCCCCGCGCTTTTCTTGGATGAACTGAAACCTGGCTCTGTGGGTCAAACAGTGTGGCGGAAACCTTCGTATTGCAAAGATGCCAAGACCATGGCACATAACAGTGATATGGAAAAGCTCATAGAGCTTGTTAGACAAAACAAGACACTTTTTGACGTGAGGAGGCCAGACCACAAGGACTCCCATTTACACAATTAATATATTTGGGAAAGCACAGCAAAGGCAATGGGGAGAAATGATTGACTGTTGAGTTTGTGCTTTATCCTTTGACTTCACGTTTGTACTAAAGTGTTTTTTGTTTGGTAAAGCTGTAAAGAAACTGCTGCTACGTGAACACAATGATTACCAGCTAAACTGATATCTTAATGTATGTAGTAATCATCATCAGTGGGTCACCTCACAAACGGCTGTTTTAACACCAACCCTGTATGTATTTATATTTGGCTAAATGTAGGTCTATGTAGGATTGATTTTATCCATGTCTCACTTCCCCCACATTCAATCCGTAACCCTGTACACCTTTTCAATCTTGACTTCAACCCCCCCCCCTCCCCCCGTACGAGCTGCCATTAGAATGGTGACTGTCCATGACAAGGCATGACAAAGTCTTGATGTTCTAAAACTTGATAGCATTTTGTATGGACTAGATCTAGAGATGTACTACTTGACTTTTGTATTTAAGAAACCAGATCTATTATTTAATTTGAGTTTTACAAAATCCAACCACTTAATTTGCTTTTTTCCTCTTTATCCTTTTCAAACAAAATCATTATCATAATAATTAAAAACTGCACAATCCCCATGCTTTCCCGACATGTCCCCCACCCGGCCCTATGTACAATTTTCATTCCCTGACACTCTCCCACCCCCTTTCCCCTTTACGGCTCGTAGAGCAAGTCTACTCTTTGGGTCTCTATTCCGGCATTCCTGAGTTGAGAATATGGAAATACGTGAATACATACAATAATCATGTACATATCTGTTTCATAACATGATTGCTTTAAGAGTTTTTGAGAATTGTGCATTAAAAAACAAAAGAAAAGAAAAACCTCAAGGCTGATATAAGCTTAAGTGCTGTGATTTTCCAATACAGATTAGAAATCAGAATTATTTGCAATTACATGACTACCAAGCAAAGACAGGTTCGTTTAAAAAATGGAAAAAAGGGGATGTCTGGAATGAAACAGTTAACATCTGTTGCATTGTTAACCATTGTAATTCTTGTGACAAACAAGATAAGATAAAAACTTCATCACCCTATTGTTAGGAGATTTGTTGTCACACCACCAGTGGTAGAACTACATTGAATATAACATCAAAGGCACACAGGTCCCTAACTCATACCGCACACACGCACATTGCTCACATGAGGAACATTACTCCCACACACTGTCAGAACAATGGATTTGGAAAACGCACAACAGAATATATGCACCGAATTAGGAAACATTACCGCTTCGGATGCTGGATGACAAAAACGATCGCCTATAAAGCTTTCTGTTTGTCTTTAAGTACATTATTCGTCTGCTTCTTTTGGGATCGGACTATCTGATGGAACAAAAGGTGGGAGCAATCATTTAAAATTGATTTCAGAACTCTTTCTCAATTTCTCACACATTTTATACTGCAACATGTTAATTTGAGCGGAGAGCTGGAAGAAAGAATGGAGAAATAATCGTGGACCCACCACCGGCTCTCTCGGTGACGTTTTTGTTTCCTTTTGATACATCTGTGACAGAGGAGTGATATTAAAACGGACTCCTCTTCCCAAAGCAAGAAACTGCATTCGGCTCTGGACGAAACAGATGCCATGGTGGCAGAGAGAGAAAAAATAGCAGACTGCAAAGAACGAATATCATGACTAGAGAAACAAAAGTGATAATTTCCTTTATTTTGGACGTTTCCGTTTCCGTACACATGGGAACACAAAATTTTATTTCCGCACGTCGTTTCCGCAGATCATTTTCGTTTCCGTATTTGTTTCCGTACACATGAGAACACAGCTTAAGCCTAAAATAATACGGTCTTTCAGATTGTTTGAACGGGGATTACAATAGTAATGAGCAGACTTAATTTATGGATTGGGTGAACCACGAAAATGTAAAAAATGTAAACCCACCAAAAGAAAATAAACAAATATTATGAATTATGACAAAATACAAAATGTACGGATGAATTTGAATCTCCATCTCTAAAGAGGAATGAACAAGAATAAAATACTGAGGCCTTCCGACAAAAACTACTTTCGTCAGCGCTGGCCTTGACACCGTATTTGCAATCGCTTGCCGTAAGCAAAGATGGCTGCCGGGCTTTCTATTTGCGGCTATGTGACGTGACCGAGTCTTACCTCTAGGTTTATTATTAACTCTTTGACGTCAGCTAAAACTCAGCTAATAATGATAATAATAAGTAGTAGTTGTTGTGGTAATAGTAGTAGTAGGAGCAGCAGTGGTAGTAGCGGTAGAACAGAAGTAGCAGTAGTTGTAGTAGTAGTATCATTAGTAGTAGTAGTAGTCGTAGTAGTAGTAGTCGTAGTGGTAGTAGTCGTAGTTTCAGTAGTAGTAGTAGTCGTAGTAGTAGTAGTCGTAGTAGTAGTAGCAGTCGTAGTTTCAGTAGTGGTAGTAGTAGTAGTAGTAGTAGTCGTAGTTTCAGTAGTGGT
>OZ007584.1:24060655-24138715 GCA_963931925.1 Onchidella celtica
GCCAAGAATTTTGCCAATGAACATCTGGTAATCAATAAGATTGATCGAACATTACTGAAAGCTCGAAAGTTATTGATTTTCTTCATCATTTTTCTGGACATGAGTCTTGGTGTTACTTTCGTAGACTTTTTTCTATTAATTTCATATTTTTTATTTTCTCAGACAGTTTCCTGATAACGCCAACCGATTTATCCATTCCTATATATGTTTGTTTCGTGTTTGTACATTATGTTTTATAAATTTATACTTTTTTGTGTCGTTTTTAAATTTTTGTTTTGTTCTGGACATATTGAGCGTCATATTCTGCCCCGTGTGATGTGTGGTACGGCCTGATTTTTGTCACATTGTGTTTTCCTGGAAATTGGGCTGTGTTTGTGTCTGATAGGAAGAGAAATCGAAACTAAAAGAATAAAATAAATAATCCTGAAATAAAAAAACAACAACAACAACAGATGTTCGACTTTTTTCAATTGTCTCTGTAACATTTTGCCTCCTCTGTACTGTTCTATTCTATCTATCTCTACTTCAGCCAATGGTTGGTGGCCGCCTCTAGTCTGACATATTCTGTCTATCGTCTTTGTTTTTTTTCCAAGTAGGCCTACAATGTAACTATTATCCTGTCGATATCGATGGTGTCAGGCGCAAACCGGCTAAGTCCAAAAATTTCATATTACTTTATAAAAAATATGGTACTAATTTATGGAGCCTTGAATCCTGCATCATCATATAAAAGTAGCTGTTACCATTATCCAGTAGAAATACTCAAAATAAGCATGTGATCAAACCGGCTAGGTCCATTTCCCATTTGTTTTAGCAGCAGTTGTTTTGGTTTCTCCTGTAAAATTTGCTTATTTCGACTTGGCCGGTTTGCTCCTGACACCATCGATATGTTTTCTCCCAACTCAAACTCAAACTCACTCACTATCTTCACTTTTTACAACAACAACAAAACATAGATAAGGTTATAGTATAGCATAACAAAGTCTATTCTATCATACCCAGGAAAATCTTGAAGGTATCATTCTCACCTCGGGAAGTAGATTTTCGAGTGTTATAACGTTATCAACATACTGTGAAGTTTTAACTATACAGTTTTGTTAGTGATTTTCTCAAAAAGCACTGACTTGTAGATGTAGGCTAATAAGGCAGTATTGAGGTGACAATTTGATCACTCCAGTACACCTGTGTTCTATCTCCTTGACTCCACTTTGGAGACATCTGACGTTAAGCCCAGGCAATCCAAGCAAGACCTCGTAGCTAAGTAGACATATTCTATTTAGATTCTACATATTTCATATTCAAATCTTTTATTATTCGATTCTTTTATCTGTTCAATTTTCCAAGTTTTTTTCTATTGTTGTTTTTTCTTTTTTTTTTTTTCTTTTTTCCTTGAAAAGGGCTGTTGCCGAAATATCGGCCATTTTCTGTCTTCTCTTTTAGTTTGCGTTTCATTGTATCGTTTGGGTAATATTTCTTACGCGAGGCTTTGCTACATACAACTTTGGCTTTTTGCCAAAATTTCGGCTAGGCCCGAACTGGCCGATTTTGAATGAGCGACCAGTTGGATGGTGAAGTTTTATCAGGAGGTTCCGCTGCCCTTGGGATTTACACCTCACTTTTCTTGGTTTTATTTTTCTTGTTGTGGTCGGGATTTTGTTTTTAGAATTTTGCCCGGGCCGTGGCCCTGCACGGCCTGTTCTTCATGATTTCCAACTGCTATGGTATCTTTAACGTGCGCAGCATGCACATGGGCTTTCCGTGTTTTTCGTCCTTATCCGAGAAGACTAGGTGCTAGATCCTACCTACCATAGGATCAGAGACAGGAAAGTATGAGAAAAATCCCAAAAATTCCTACATGCCTGCACCGACCAGGGATTAGAACCCGGTACCTTCGGCATGAAAGGCAAGCACTTTGCCTCTAGGCCACCGTGTCCCCTGTTGGATGGTGACATAATTATCGTCATTGAGTTTCAATGCATCTCGGGCATCAAATCAACCAGTTGGGTCTCTTTCAAACTCAAATGTGGTGATGTCATCATCTCACTAGTTGGCCAATCAAACTCGGCTAGTGCGAGCCTTGGCCTACGTCTTGAAATTGTTTAACAAAAGAAGTAATGAAAATAATATAGAAACGTTCAGAAGCATCACCTATTCGTGGACAACGTTTGGACTTTATTCTTGGAGAAACTACACAAGATGTCAGATGAAGTCCATTGATGACATAAACTTCAGGTTTGCTAGTGGACAGAGAAGTTTTGAGTTCGAGTTAGAATTTGTGAGTGTGCATGAGAAAACCCACAATATGTCGACAGAGCTGATTTTGAGAAAAACGGCTTTGAAGTGAATATATGGGTCCGACACAAACTTCCAACTTGGCTGTTGTTTAGGGGACCGTGGCATGTGACAGGGTAAACTGTAGATGAGCAGTGAACACTACTCAGTATGATCTTTATAACGGCTTAGTTATTAGACTACGGTCTCCTAACAGCAATCACTCCAATATTAATGGGTCACTTAGCTATTGCCACTTTTAGGATTAAATGCCGTTTTCTCAAAATCTTGTTTTAGGGGGGTCACTGACTTCAATTTATCAGAAATGTCATGTCTTTTATTATATTATTATGTACAGAACTCAAAATGTCATGTTGCCGACTTATTGTGCGTTTTCTCATGCACACTCACATTTGGTGAAAACAAGTCTACACGGCAACGGCCATGTTATGCTAGGAAAAAACAAGACGATGTGATAGGACAGAATGAGACTCCCTCGGGGGACAAGGTGGTCTAGAGGCAAGGTGCTCGCCTCTCATGCCGAAGGTACAGGGTTCGAATCTCGGTAGGTGCAGGCATGTTGGAATTTGGGGATTTTTCTCATATTTTCCTGTCCCTGATCCTATGAAGAGTGGGATCGAACACTTAGTCTTCTCGGACAAGGACGAAAATTTCGGACGGCCCGTGTGCACGTTGCGCACGTTAAAGATACCTTGGCAGTTGGAAATCGTGAACAGCAGGCCGAACAAGGCCTCTGTCAGGGCAAAATTCTATCAAAGAAATAAAAACGAATCCCTACCACAACAAGAAAAATAAAACAAAAGAAGTGAAGTGTCCGTGCCAAGAGCAGCGAAATCTCCTAAACTAAAGACCTGAACACTCAGAAGGAGCCCCGATCAGAAGCGCCCAGAAACAACACGCTGGACAGTGAAGACTTGTAAATTGGGGGTGAAGATTTGTTCTTGAACGAATTGTTATGTGACTGTTTAGTTTACGGTTTGAAAATGAAACAAAGACAGTTGTTGTTTTTTTCTGTGGCTGTGGTGGTAGGCATGAAGATGGTGGTGGCTTGTGGTGGTGATGATGAGACTAAGGATAACGGTAGTTACTGTGCCGTTGGTTTATGCTGAAGGCTGAAATTTGTGGTAGTCGTGTAGAAGCATGTAACCACACACACACAAACACACACACACACACACATACGGTACACATACAACACAAACACGCGCACAAATCAAGACACAAATGAGAAGACGTCAGTATTTCAGTGAATTTAACGGATTTGAATATTGGGTGATAGCAGAAAATAACCTAAACAGTGTTCTTATTTTTTTTTATCTATCTATCTATCTATTTATCTATCTATCTATCTATCCATCCATCCATCCATCTATCTATCCATCTATCCATCTATCTACCTATCTATCTATCTATCTCTCTTTCTCTCTATCTCTCTCCCTTTCCCGCTCTTTCTGTCTGTCTCTGTCTCTCTGTCTCTCTGCCACCTGCTACGTGGCTGAATAATAACAAAGTTGAATAGTGACGTCATCTATGGTGGCGTCGGGGTGATCTCCAGACTCGTAATCCGTGTTGTAGGTGTCTTCTGTGTCAAAGGTCATGAACTCTCCAGTGACCTTCATGTCCTTCACCGACTGGCATTCACGTTTGAACCGGAACAAATAGAAAGGGGCAGCTGTTGGAAGAGATATGCTGTTCTGAGCGGGACCATCAGATCTGCAACAATAGTAAAAGTATTTGCTAAATAAAAAGTCATTGTATATATTGCTGGCATCACCGGAGTAATCGTTGTCTTCCTCATCGAAGTAGATTTTTCCGGTTAGGAATTCATCAGGACAATTATCGAATGATAGTCGTTGGATGCAGTAAGATCCATTAGGCCACTTGACACCTTGGGATCGCCCTTCGATGATACAGAATCTCTGGAACATAAAGTTATTTCCGCCCTCTCTTGATTGGATCGGGGTTGACATGTGGGCGGGGCTAGACACTGCGTCGTCGTTGGTCGCGTTTTCTGATTCGGTATGAAATTTCCGGTAGGCGGAGCTCCAAGTGATATTGTGGGTGTTGGCGGGACAGCCGGTGTCTGGCATGAGAAGAGCATAGCTTCCTTGGGGCCAGTTGTCGGAGCCTGGGGGAGGCATAGGCGTGGTTGTTATGGGGTTGCATGGCTCTGAATTTGTGTGCTTATCAGTGGCAACTTTGTCCAGCATGGCTTGCACATTGGTTAATATGGCATCCGTTTTATTCCATTGCTCACGAACTTCCGGTGTGATATTATATGTAGAAACACTTGAACGGAGATCTGCGATAGCTGTTATGACGCTCTGTAGTAAAGACGTATTGACTGAAAGTGAGGACTGGGATTGCGTTGGCTGCAGAGAGCAGTTACTGACTTTCGTCGTTAAAGTATTCAGTAATTGTCGTTGGCTCTGAAGTTCATTTAGACATTCCTGCCGCTCGCGAAGTAAAGACGCGGTGAAGTTCGTAATCGTACTTGTGTTGTTACCATCGATAGTAACTACATCAGATCTGCGAACCACCGTAGCCGTGCCGAGATCCATTCTAATCAGATCGCATCGATACCGACCATATGGTATTTTGCCAGCCTCAAGCCAGGTGATTCTTAAACTGCCGTTGTTAGGGCTCCTGAACTCTCCGGAAGCGGAAATGTTATATCGTCTATCGAAAATTTCAGCCTCGTGTTGGTATAATTCAGCTAGCTCCAGCCATTGGTTGTCAACGTCTGTGTCTATTCTTAGCAATCGGGCGATCCCGCTGACGGTTGTGGCGTCAGAGCCATCGAGTTCACACGTCATGGTAACGTCGCCAGTCATGTCCTGGGGAATGGACGTGGAAGGTGATACAGTCAACTGTAGAGCTTCCAGACCGCCCGACATCAAGGTCAGGGTCAGCAGCAGTGCAAACATCTGCAGGAAAAAAACGAACAACCTCGTCATTTTGAGTCTTAGTTTGGGTTTAACGGCATGTCGGCACTATAACCGCCATTTTGCACATTTCCCTGTTTTTTGGTGAACTTATTTTGGGCTAGACTTTAGCCCTCATATTCCAAATAAGATCAAGTAAGAGTAAAGTTTAAAATGTAACGGGAAAAGGCCCGTGCTATAAAACATTATTATGCCTAAATGAACACTGTAAATATGACCCAAAAAAAAAACTGTTAAATCAATTTGTAGACCTCGGCATCCTTCAAAGAACGGTTCCCCCCAAAAAGTACACTGGGCCCATAGATGAAGTGCGTACTCAGCCAACAACCTTATAAAAACCTGGCACGGTGGATTGACTCCAAGTTTCCACACAGGTATGAAATCGTTCCCGCGTACATCCGCTGGTTATGACATCGTGCCGGCGTCGATTTGATGTAGGGAATCCGCTTTACGGTAGCCCTACCAACTTTACAGAAATTGAATACAAATCTAGGTCGGATTGACATAGGGATGCTGACTTTGGACGCTGGGGGAGGGGACAGGTTTGTCCCCAGCACATGAAAAGCTTACATGGCTAGGCGAAATGGTTTCTGGGCAGTTCAGAATGCTTTAAGTTAGATAATGAACTCAGGGGTTTAGCTTTATGGTATTGTTGTTGTTTCTTTTCATCAAAAGACGTTGTGGGCAAACATAGTCTGTGTATCCAGGAAAACAAGTCAAATAGTCAATGCAGAATGTCTCTTCAAAGTTTGATAACATCAAAGCTTTATCATGGATGATGTCATCATTATACTGGCCGTACGCTCGTACACGGGGGCCCCCCGGGGGGGGGGGGTGTTGTATGAAAATCGTGAGTGGGGCCAAGAGAGCCCCTGGGGGGGGGGGTGTTGTATGAAAATCGTGAGTGGGGCCAAGAGAGCCCCTGGGGGAGGGGCGTTGTATGAAAATCGTGAGTGGGGCCAAGAGAGCCCCTGGGGGGGGGGGCGTTGTATGAAAATCGTGAGTGGGGCCTGAGGGCCCCTGGGGAGGGGGGGAGAGAACACTGAGCTCAAAATGGCCAAATATGTTATTTCTGGATGGCCTCTGATATAATGTGACCTGTCTGGTCAACTCGGTACTGAAGTCCTTTTTGGTCAATGGAATCTATAATTATTTAGCTTATGTAGGTATCTTATTCATTAAAAATCATTTTGTACACTCACAGAAGAAATACTGAGGAATCATAATCAAGGAAAATCTCCGTTTCGACCGAAATCATCACTCGCCGATCCCCTGTGAACTTAATTACCAGTTTGAGAAAGTGGGTCACATAATTTGTAATGTCGCTACCTTAGCCTTTGGTTATTCGAACTCCACTTTTTGCACAACAGAGAAATTCGACGTTAAACATTTGCGGCCTTAGTATTATGATTGGGAGTTAAAATAAATCGGAACTATGAAACAGCTTGATACGTGCCATAAAAACCACAGAAAAACTGTGGGGTCGCAGCAGGGCTATATGCAAAGTCAAAATTGGGCAAAAAGAAAAGGTTGTATGTTGCGAAGCCCCGCGTGAGAAATAAAACCCAAACAATACAAAGCTTTATTTCTGTCTTCTCTTTAGTTTGCTTTGTATTGTTTGGGTTTTATTTCTCACGCGGGGCTTTGCAACATACAACCTTTTCTTCTTGCCCAATTTTGACTTTGATACGTGCCACATCGCTTTTTAAACACGCGACAAAATGTGCATTTGTTATACCTTTTGTACATACTAACAAATCTCCAGTTTTTCAGAAAACTGAGATAAAATAATAAGAAGAACTAGAGCTGCAGTGTCACAGAGACAATTGAAAAAAACGACATGAATCCTTTGCAGCACAAAAAAAAAAAAAACGCTAAGTACGGATGAAGACAACACCATCGCTAATGTCAGCAACTTTAAATAAACAAAAGATTATTCCCATTTTCAATTAGAAAATACACCGGTGATATATCAATATAATTCTGGTGTAGGGTAATTCGTATAGATCAGATCGTGTTTTTTTTGCAGAGGCAAAAGAGCGTCGTTTTTATGTTATCATATCAAGTGAATGTAGGAATCTTTGTTGTTTATTCTTTGGCACATGCACACAACTACTTGCCTCGCAATGGAAAGCTCAACAGAGGGAAGAATGCTTAAAAATAAAAATTGAATTGGAACAAGGCGGTATGGCCAGTTTTCCTGGTTTCGTGGATGTATCTGATGTAGCCATGAAATACTTCGACCTTAAGCCAATATAATTTTTTTAATATTAAATTCAAAATGAATATATACATATAATGCATGTACATGTAAAGACAATTCATTGGGACAGAGAGAGAGACAGAGAGAGAGAGAGAGAGAGAGAGAGAGAAAGCAAGAGAGAGAGAGTGAGAGACAGACAGACACACATACACAGACAAACAAACTGACAAACAAACAAACAGACAGAGCAATTGCTTTTTACAGAGAGACAAATTTTAATCTAGAGACAAAATATAAAGAAAGAAGTCAATTAAAAAAAAACAACTAATGCATATTGAAATGAAACAAAATAAAATACAACACATTGGTCATAAACCAATTTATTACTACGTGACATTAGATTTATCAAGTCACCTGCTGCTCTTTTTACTATCAAGTCATGTCTCACCTTAGATTACGCTGAAAAAAAAACGTGTTTCAACCGGAGTTCAGAAATTGCCCTGCGGGATAAAAATGACACTGTAACAAAAATTCTGCACGATAACATTGAATTCTTTTTATGTTCTGAAAATGAAATCATTATCTGGTATGCTCTACACCAGTGGTTCTCAACCCTTTATAGGTAATCGCCCCCCCCCCACCCCCCACGTTAAGCTCCAAATGTTCGTTGATCGCCCCTCTCCCGCCCCCCACGTTAAGCTCCAAATGTTCGTTGATCGCCCCTCTCCCCCCCCCCCCACGTTAAGCTCCAAATGTTCGTTGATCGCCCCTCTCCCCCCCCCCACGTTAAGTTCCAAATGTTCGTTGATCGCCCCTCTCCCCCCCCCCCCACGTTAAGCTCCAAATGTTCGTTGATCGCCCCTCTCCCCCCCCCCCACGTTAAGCTCCAAATGTTCGTTGATCGTCCCTCTCCCCCCCCCCCCCACGTTAAGCTCCAAATGTTCGCTGATCGCCCCTCTCCCCCCTCTCCCGCCCCCCACGTTAAGCTCCAAATGTTCGTTGATCGCCCCTCTCCCCCCCCCCACGTTAAGCTCCAAATGTTCGTTTATCGCCCGTCTCCCCCCCCCCCACGTTAAGCTCCAAATGTTCGTTGATCGCCCCTCTCCCGCCCCCCACGTTAAGCTCCAAATGTTCGTTGATCGCCCCTCTCCCGCCCCCCACGTTAAGCTCCAAATGTTCGTTGATCGCCCCTCTCCCCCCCCCCCCACGTTAAGCTCCAAATGTTCGTTGATCGCCCCCCCCCCCATAAATAAAAACATCCCCACACAAATCCAACAAAGACATTTCACAAGAAGACAGACTACACATCCATTATGATGTTAATCTTTTCGAAGCCTTATAAATGACAGTAAGCGTGTTGATGATTCATTATACCACAGAAAGCGTTCTTTATCAAATGTACTAACAAAAGTATTATAGAGATATTAAGGTCTTTTCTGTTCATAAACCCAGTCCACACGTTCTGGTCAACTTAGTGTCTGTATGTGATTGGCAGCCAGTTGCCCTCCATCCATGTTTCCCCCCCCCCACCCCCTCATTGTTTTGCTCCCTAGTGGCCCTTTTCTTGCCCCCCCCCCCCACCACCACCACCACCACCCCGATATCAAAATCGACCCAAGAGAGGCGATATCTCCCACGTTGAGATCCATTGCTCTACATTCTCTCCTTTAGGGGGGGCAGGTAAAAAGTATAAAAAGTACTTACGCCAAAGATACTAGAAACGATAAGATGAGACATTCCCTTCTTCACACGGACCTCTAAAAAAATCATGCACACATTTTGCGCGCTGATCGTTGGTGGGGCCCATGGCGCATAGCATCATATAATAATGGAGCTTGGGCCCAACTTTGCGACCGCAAAGACTTTTTTACTACGCAACGTAGAGAAATGAAACTTGGCACATGTATGTAAAATTTATTAAGCCTGTACGTGTCGAGCTCATTTTTTCCCGAAACTCTTTACTTTTTCCAGAAATTCATTTATAATTATCAGTTATCAATTCATGATTGCGAATACGACGTGATAATGTACTTCCGTCAATTTCGTCATTTCCGCCTCTTACCGGAAATGTAAACTAGAGTTCACGATCCAGCCACGCCAAGAAAACTTTGATAGTGATACCGAGTATAGTGTTATACAGATGAGGTGAGTGCCATTCATTCATACCAAGAAAACTGTGCGTAAATATTTAGATCATTTTTTACGAACACATGAGCCCATGAAAAAATGCTCGGTGCGCACTACTGTGCACTGTGTACTACTGTAATACTATCCTATCTATCTATTGATCGCCGATTTTATGTGGATGACCCAAAGTGTCTCGACATCAGTGTCTTTGTGCTGATTCCTTTCGGTCTGGAGTGGTGAGCTTTGTTTTTTACCATTCGAAGAATGGGGCAGTTACTAATGAAAAGAATGCTTGATATAATGAGAAACTAATTATGCGGATTTGATACATTGCTATGGCAACTTTAAGAAAAAATAGAAAAGAATGAAAAAGCCAGAGTATTTCCCACAGCTATTGAAATTAAAATTACAAAATAGGTGACGTCCAATCAAGACCTGTAGTGATGGCTGAGCATTGAACATTTGGCTTTGTAAAATACGGCATGGTTCATGACTTCCGCGCGTTGGCGACAAGGTGGCGGTGCGAAATCTGTGCACGCTAAACGCGCTAGCTGTCTCATCTTATTGTTTCTAGTACCGTTTCTTTGGTTACCCTCCGAGAGGGTGAAGATGGGTGGGATTGGGGTAGGGGGTGGTCGGTTGCCACCAGGATACGAAAAGATGTCATGAAAGGAGGAATGGGGGGGGGGGGGGTTGGGGGGTGGGTGTACATTTTTCAATCAATTACGATCATGAATTAAATACTTTGTTGCCGTTGCTTTTTTTTTTTTTTTTAGTTTCAACATTAAGTTTGAGACAGGCAGACAGACTAAAAGCAGAGATAGAAAGGCAGATTAAGAGCAGAGATAGACAAACAGACTAAGCGGGGATAGACAGACAAACAGACTAAGGGCAGAGAAACAGACAGACAGACTATGAGCAAAGACAGATAGACCAGAGCAGAGAAACACAGACAGACAGACTATGAGCAAAGACAAACAGACAAAGAACCGAGACAGACAGACAGACAGACAGAGAAAACGTTTAAGTATAAGAAAATCATGTTTCTAGTAAAACAGTCAAATAGTTCCTGTAACAAACCACTGAACAATGTCTCAAACATCAAGGCCCTGTCATGGCCACACGTTCCTACAATGGGATGAGACTGAGGTCAAGGGTATGAAATCATACCATAATGGAGCTAGTGGGAGAACATGTAAGATCTGAAACTCCGTGGCTACTTTTGAAATTATGAAATTTTGTATATTACCACAATTTTTCATGACGAATTGCGCGGACAAGTCCGTTTTGGACAAAATTTAGTTTTCAATATTATCTGTTCAAGATTTTTTGAGACGCAAAAAAAAAAGGAGACGCATTTTCGTAGAATAAAACCGAAAAATATGATCGAAAATTTCGCTTCTCTGCACTTTGCTGGTCGAAAACCAGCTTTATCACATCTGTCTATTTCTGCATGGAATTTTGGTAATCAACAGGCGGGGAGTCGCAGTAGGGCTAGAAGTAAGAGGAAAGTAGGCAAAAAAAAAAAAAAAAACGTTGTATTTGCAGAGCCCTACGGGTATGGACAAACTGACAAGGGAGACGTTACAAACAAAACATGAATGTAAACAAAATTTACCAAAATTGCAAGCGGCCAGCAATTCGCTATGCTGGACTTCGTTTGGTAAATTTTGTTTACATTCATGTTTTGTTTGTAACGTCTCCCTTGTCAGTTTGTCCATACCCGTAGGGCTCTGCAAATACAACGTTTTTTGTTTTTTTTTTGCCTACTTTCCTCATGGAATTTTTGTGTAACAATAAGTTCTGGTGGTCGCTGTGTCGAATCCAAGTGTCCTCATTAATGTGACCTAAATCTGGGTAAAAACTTTACTAAAACAGTTGGGCTCGGTACGGAGGTGTATTTGCCATTATTGTTGTATGCGACATTTTGCCGGTTTTGAGGTTTTGTCGCGAAAGTCATTCACTCGCCCCTAATTTCATTTTGCATAAATGTCATTCCAATCGGTTAAAAAGTATTCGAGATATGTGTTTGTGACGTAATTTTTTTTATATGTTTTAGCCCTTTTGCCGACCAAACTTCAATCCTCATTTTCTAGAAAAGACAAAAATGCACATGCAACAATATGGCAAATACCCAATGACACAAAGAATTAAATTTTCAAGATTTATTGTGCACACATCGGCTAGTGAGCCAAATGGAGGGAAAGGTAGTCAAAAGTCGCCAAAATCTGGCATAGGTACTTTCTGAATAACCCCTAACCAGACCAAGTCTCTCTATCTTTTGGGAACTGTTTTAAGTTCCACTCAACACTTCCTGTGCTGATACACGCAAAATTTTCAAGAGGCCAATCGAAGGTTCTCAATTTTTACTGAATAGGAACTTCTCATATATTTGAGCTAACTTTAGTTGAGAACACGTGCCGTATTTTCCCACTTAAGAAAAAAAAATCTAACATATTCTTTTGCAAAATTTAGTCTAAGAGTGTTTCTCAAGATTTTTTTGTCCCACGCCCCACGTCGCTTTTTAAAAGAAAAAAACGTGCAACTGCCATGACCGGTCAATGTTAGTGTACACTATATCCCTATGCCCCACTCTGAAGTCTTACCTCCCACCAAAATAGTGCTTGGGGTGTGCGCCCCCCACTTTGAGAAACACTGGCCTAAGAGGTGTTAGCAGTATTTCTGCACTGGGGATAAAAACAAGCACAGTAATTATGATATTAAAAATAATAATAAAGTACATTTTCACAGCATGCCTTTCCCAAAGCTCCAGAACACTTAAGGAGCAAATGTCAAGGGCAGAGATCCCCCGAAACAACGACCTCAGTACACGATTCAAGACCCTTTTCAGGAAGAACAACAAGACAAGAACCCATTCTCATACACATACAAGCATACACACACAACTACATACACGCAGGATAGGATGCACACAATGGAGTTGCAAAGGTGAGAGTGAAATGACATAATAGATACATGTCTCTACATCAGTCTAATGCATAGCAAACCAACAAGCCACAAGTCATTATGTTCTCTGGGACCAGGAATTATAATCTGAGACAAACAAACAAAAAAAAACATGAAATCTGTTTGTATCTTTGAAAAGTGGAAAAAAGGATAGTCTAACTGCTACTTCTTTTCACTCTCCCTCGCTTACATACGCATTCGCAATCACACGAGCCCCCATGTGCACCCACTCTCGCAGACGTACACTTACACGTACTATGGGTAGGAACCACTGCCTGTTTTTTCATTCATTCAAACTTTTCAAATCTACAAAGATATTTCCTTCCATTTCACCCTCTTCATTCTCTCACTATCCATGTACAAAGATATTTCCTTCCATTTCACCCTCTTCATTCTCTCACTATCCATGTACAAAGATATTTCCTTCCATTTCACCTTCTTCATTCTCTCACTATCCATGTACAAAGATATTTCCTTCCATTTCACCCTCTTCATTCTCTCACTATCCATGTACAAAGATATTTCCTTCCATTTCACCCTCTTCATTCTCTCACTATCCATGTACAAAGATATTTCCTTCCATTTCACCCTGTTCATTCTCTCACTATCCATGTACAAAGATATTTCCTTCCATTTCACCCTCTTCATTCTCTCACTATCCATGTACAAAGATATTTCCTTCCATTTCACCCTCTTCATTCTCTCATTATCCATGTACAAAGATATTTCCTTCCATTTCACCCTCTTCATTCTCTCACTATCCATGTACAAAGATATTTCCTTCCTTTTCACCCTCTTCATTCTCTCACTATCCATGTACAATGATATTTACTTCCTTTTCATTCACTCTCTCACTCATGTATTCATTATCATTCATCCACACAGGCTCTCACAGCCACGCACACATGCTTACACACTATAACTACATACTACATATAAAAAGCCACTCCCTGTTTTTTCCTCAAACAATTCCTAATCAGGAGATGAGGCCAGATATAATAGGATAGTTGGGGGATGGGGGGTGGGGGTGGGGGTGGGGATGGGGGGGTTGTATTTGAGGAACCTCTAAACACACAACTAATTTACAAACATGCAAGCGATGAAACGTATGTGGCTCATACACACATTGAAAGCAAAGAAAAGAGATAGATTATAAACAAATACACATGTAAGTAAAAAAAAAATGATGGTTATCATCTGGCAGCCCGGTTATATGCATAAACGATTTTTTATTCAACTGTTGTTGTCTTTCACTCATTGTCCTTGCCTGCATCCTGCTGTACTCTTCTTTCCCGGGCATTCTATCATGTGCTACATCCTATTGTTGTGTTGTTTTCTTCACCTGTCTGATTTTTGTCTGATAAGCTTTCACTCACAGGCTACTACTTTTTTTCATAGTACTGTCTCTTTCGGTTTCTCCCATAGACCATATGTGAGCGTGCATGAGGAAACCCACAATAAGGGTAACCACACAAAGGCCACCGAATTCGGTCACCGAGCCACTAGGCGCTTTAGGTGAGAAGAATTGCACTATATAATTTCAACAACTGCACACAGAGCAATTCTTCTCATCTAAAGCGCCTAGTGGCTCGGTGACCGAATTCGGTGGCCTTTGTGTGGCTACCCTAAGTCGACAGAGCTGATTTTGAGAAAAACGGCTTTGAAGTGAAAATAATTATGGGTCTGACACAAACTTCCAACTTGGTTGTTGTTTAGGGGACCGTGGCATGTTACAGGGTAAACTGTAGATGAGCAGTGAACACTACTCACTATGATCTTTATAACTGCTTAGTTATTAGACTACGGTCTCCTAACATCATCACTCCAATATTACTTGGTCAGTTAGCTATTGCCACTTATAGGATTAAGTGCCGTTTTCTCAAAATTTTGTTTCAGGGGGGGTCATTGTCTTCAATTGATCAGAAATGTCTTGTCTTTTATTATATGTACAGAACTCAAAATGTCATGTTGCCGACTTATTGTGGGTTTTCTCATGCACACTCACATATTCTCTATTATTTTTCTTTTCTTTAAAAAAAGGGGTAGATCTGAATTCCCGGAAAAGAGAGATGAAATTCTCTGTTCACGCTAATTAAAGAAAAAAATCCTTTACATGTTTAAAATTTGATTTCCATGTTTATTTCTAACTTCTAGCAACTCTTCTCTTCAATAAACATGAATAAATAAGGCACTGATATGGAGAAAATTAGCAATGGCCAATTTTTCAAGCGATGTTTTGCCACACTGTAATGGCTGCTGAGCTCTCCAAGCGCGGCGGCGTCACTGCGCATCCGTGCCATACGCAGTAGTAGCATAATGGCTTCAATCACCCGTCCATGTTGAAAGCATAATATATGTCTGGTCAGTGCTTTTATATGGATGTGAATGTTGGACAATGAACAAAGAAATAGAGAGGAAACTAGAAGCAGCAGAGATGTGGTTTATTAGAAGAATATTGAGAATATCATGGATGGAGGAAAAATCAAATGAGTCAGTACTGAGAGACTCTAATCTGAATAGATCATTAATTAAAACCATAAGACAGAGGCAATGGAATTTCTAGGGCACATCTGTCGTATCAGGAGCCTCGCACATCTAACAGTCACGAGGAAGATCGAAGGCAGGAAAAAGCAGGGGTAGACAGAGAAAAACGTTCACTGAAAGTCTTAATTCATGGACAACAAATAAACGTCACAACAACAGCTCCTTCTTGAGGTTGGCTGATGACATTTCCGAGTGGAGAGCCATGATCGTCAATGTCTGTTCCAGATAGGGCAACTGATGATGATGAGGCGAAGTGCATGATCTCCAAACAATTCAGATTTACATAGCAGGGAAGATTTCCCGGTCTGGGGATTTTGTCACAAACATTGCAATAATTATTACAAGATTACTTGTCTCGTCTTCCTCGTATCTGTACTGTCTGTCCAGACCTCTGAGCTATCCACGCCAGCAAGAGTCCATAGCGCGTGTACCAGACCATGCTGAATTCTGTCTATATGGCATTCTTAACTTCACGTCTTTTCTCTGAGGAAATTGTCAAGTAAGACGTACTGGCGTTGTTGAAAAGTGCTGAGAGAAGTGCACTGCTAAAACATGAGGAGTGCGATGGAGGTCCAAAAATAGAGAGGAAAAACAAGAGAGAGGGAGAGAGAGAGAGAGAGAAAGAGAGAGAGAAAGAGAAAGAGAGAGAGAGAGAGAAAGAGAGAGAGAAAGAGAAAGAGGGAGAGGGAGACAGAGAGAGAGAGAGAGTGTAGTAAAAGATGATTATTTATAAAGAAGAGAAAGAGACCGAGCACCCAGTTAGCCGGCATCACCGACAAGTTCTAGAAGGTTCTCTTATGGTAGAGGACAATAAGTATGGAGGGTGGGGGAGGGGAGCAGGGACAGGAAAACTGCCCCGTTTATAACAGTGGTTCTCAAAGTGGGCGATTTCGATGTACAGGGCGCAGCAAAAAACAGGCAAAGGGCGACATAGAAGGAAAAAGTACGAAAAGGTGGGGCGGGGGGGGGGGTCATAGGATGGCGAAAACATGAATGGAAGGCGATGTTGGATGCAAATACAGGGCAGTGGGGGGGGGGGGGGATGGGGCACTATCTTGTTAAACAGCATGCTTAGATAGGTTTTATGTATATAGGCCTTTCCGGTAACGAAGCGAAAAATTTGCCGATCCATGTTTTGGGGAGTCTTTTCACTTCCAAAATGGCGGATCCAATGTTTACTCTTATGAAAGTAACTGAGTTGAAAACTTATTTAAAGACTAAGGGACAACTCACCAGTGGAAGAAAAGATGATTTGTTGCGCAGAGCTAAAGCTACACATGAACTTTTCAAGGAAAGAGCGATTTTGGGTCAGGATACAGCCCACGATCGTAAGAATGGGCCCAACAATGTCAGTGATGCCGTGGCTGTTTTCGCATTGAAAGACTGGGTGGATTTTAGTGATGTAGCAGTAGAAAAGTGGCCTTCAGTAACAGAGAAAGAACTGTATAACTATATGGTTTACACCAGACCTACGGCCATAGCAGGATATGGACCAAAGAATGCCAGAAAGCAGCTGAAGGCAAGGGCATTTTATGAGGACTCCCACGTCCATTCTGTCAGGTGAGTGTGCTGTAGACCAGTGTCAGTTCAGTAGTAGTACTAGATTCTAAGTAGTAGTGTAGCCCTAGGGGCCTAGGTCTACACTGTCATCATTCACAGTCGTCATTGACATTAATTAACATTTGGATGTTTGCTTTTTAAAATATTTTATGTTCTGGTGTGTCAGATTCTAGATCTGCATGATATTTCAAGCGAGGTTATTCACAGTGAAGAATTCTCATTTACTGATTGAGTGAAGCTGGTTCCACTGCTCTTAGTCTTAGTTTAGTCTTAGAGTTTAGTAGTCCGCATTGTATACTACTAATACTAGCCATTACTAGGGGAAGAGTACCATATGAAACTCACTACAAAAATTCAGCAAAAGCATGACTTACATGGGCAAATTCCACTTCAATGATACTTACAACTTATATCCAATTCATAACTTACACTAACTCAACTTCCAAGCTCATTCATAGCTTCGAAATCTTGTAAAAAAAATCCAATTTAAATGGGCAAACAGAAGCAACATTATATTATATACTCTTTCTGCCCAAAATACCGCGAGAGAGTACTGTACAAGGACGCAGCCTTGGGAGTGTCCACTTTGGGGGGAGGGGGCATGATGAGATCGTACATGGTCGGATCCAATTGAGTTTTTTACTCTCGCCTCAACTTATGCTCCTCTGAGTTCCATATGGTACTCTTTCCTATAATTAGACTAAATCTAGACTAACTTAAGTGAGCCTAGACAAAACAAACTTGTCTAGGTTTCAGTGGATCCCACTCATTGGCACATTTACTAATAATTGCCATGCAGAGAAGATTAAGAATCTCTGGTCAAGGACTTTGCTCTATTCTAGTTTCTGCTTTTTAAGAAATGTAGAGCACAATATTATTCAAGATTTGGTGTTACTTACAGTTACAGGATACTTACACTGTAGCACTAGTAGCAGGGCACTTTTCAAGGGAGAGCAGTTCAAACTGAGCTAAAGAAGTAGACATGTGCCTGCATGCATACATGCCAGTATGACTGAATTAATTTTTAAAATCACTTGACATAATGTGCAAGAGTTGTTGTCAATGGAAGTACATAATGTGATATTTCTTTCAATCTTTTAACTTAAAAATCCCTATTCATTTTAAAAGTACTACAGTGGAAACTGATTTGGCAGGACAGCTCAGTTTCTATGTAATTGTCTCTCTAAAGCGGGCGTCCAGCATAAGTGGGTTCCACTTTATTACATTACTTTTTGTCTGTTGTGTTAACCCTAACCATACGAGTTTTTTTGTCCTGTCCATATGACGTGGGGTGATAGTAATATTTAAGTATGCCCCCATTTGTTACCATGTCTACATTCTTGAGGAATACTGAAAGGTTCAATGAGCTGGGGTATTTTTTAATACTAAAAATAAGCAAAACACAACCTCTGTACAGTCAGGGTAATGCAGCTTGTTAGACCTAGCAGTTACTGTTTTAAAAGAATATCTCTGAGTATTCTAAGGATTGACAACTTCCTCCCACATTCTCCCCACCAAACCACATGTAAACAGTAAGCCTGAGATAGTCGACATAATTTGTCTCCAATAAAAAGAAATCCAGAAGGCCCATTTCATTTTATTCTCTCAACTTCTCTTCTTCCACTCCCGGTTTTAAATTATTAAATTCCTGTCTTGAAATCCCCATCCCTTTGGGCCCAGCATTCCCCAAATGCCACTTATGGCCCTGAATACAATGCTCACCGACATGGCATAATACAAAACATGAAGGGCAGACCCAAACACTGACAGTACTAACTAATGTGTCAACATCTAGACTAGATTAAGATAGCATGTGGATAACATTTTGTCTTTTTGTCTTCTGTGGTACTCATAATTACTAGTCTACATCTAGACATTCTCACAACACTCACCCTCACAGGCGCACTGATTTAAACAGACCACGGGTTACATTATTATGATGAAGACTAGACTAGGGCTTCAGTCATCGTCAGAGCGTCATTGGCAACCACTGCACTGTATCTCTAGACTAGACTAGATCTAGATAACCGACCGTTTTTTACCTGAAATGGGGCATGGATTCTTCCGAACGATCTTCAGTCGCTGGATCCAAACCTTTGCCAGACGTTTTTCCCTGGGAATCCGGTGGAGTGAAATCGTTCTTCCCTCTACAACTTTGCCGGAATAGTTTGAGCAGGCATAACAGTAACGTTTCCCCATGTCGTCCCGGTTCAAAATGGCGGACCCGACTCCCCACACACTTTTTGGGCAAGGGCATTCATTCTGAGTACCTTGCTTTTTCGGAAAGGCCTATATTTTCAGTGCATTTGAAAACAAACATTGAAGCTTAAGGGGCCGATTGGGTGAAAAAGGTTGAGAACCACTGGTTTATGTACAAGGAACACCTAAATGTTCACACTGTTCAGACTTGTACACCAAATACAGGTAAGACCTCAAAAAAGAAAACAGGATAAGATTCCATGCTACGTTAGTTGTGCATTTTTTTTCCTACTAGATGAGGTTCCCGGCAATATCCGGGATAAACCTGTGTTTCTCTCTCTCCCTCTTTCTCTTTTTGGTCTAGAAAGCTTCCCATAATTATTCTAGTCTTACTAAAGATTTCATGCACACCAAAGCGCACTCATTTCTGACAGGGAAATTGCGTGCACCAAATTGAACGCGTATTAATACATCGCTTCCGGTGCGGTGGGCTTACTACAGGGAGCCAAAACAAAGATCATTATATTTTACATTTTTACAACTTTTATTTAAAAATACCTGATACTTGAATCAACACAATCGGTCGATACAAAAGCGATTGAACTGGATTAGTTGACACTTAAGAAAATTAATTTCATAATTTTTGAAACTGTCATTTAGGCTGTAGCATCGAGCAAAAAAAAAAAGAGGCAAAATTGCACCAAAATGAATTACTCCCGCCACTATTTTTTTTTATAATAAGATTAAGATTATCATTTTGTCATTGGTTGTGAAATTCTGTAGACCACCTTCACGGAACCTTGCAAAACCGGATCTTCAGTGACAAGAGTTATGTAAATTCTGCTCTGAGGTCACGCTGTGTTTTCTCTCCTGTCTTTCAGCAAAAGGTGGCCTACGTGTCTAATGGCTGGCAAATCAACCGCTGTACTTCAGCCGGCCGGACGGTACGTCAACAAATCCAGGAAAATGAAATGTTGCAAGGTATTTTTTAAATCGCATATTTTACACACCGATGTGTTCATAGCCTGAACATGATTGCCAATTAGCAAATAATAATGTCTTTTCTCCAAGTTGAAGTCATAGTACCTAAGTAAAGGGCACTGGCACTTCGAACGAGCACTGCAGTTTTAAAAATTGTTAAATGTTTTCCTCAGAGTTGACCCGAAACGTACTGGTTCTTGGACCTTATAACATGGATCGTGTACCAGATAATCAGTGGATGTGTTAAACTATGTTTGTCTGGGACACCTCCACCGTCAATCAGCAGGAAGAATATTGGAATAGCAACTGTCGGAAACAAGGCAGAAAAATATCACTGCACAAGTGTACAGTACTCACAAGTAAACACCACAGGTCAGCCACGCGAGAGTGGTCGGTATGACTGTGGGCAGACACCAAAAACATAATTGTCGAGAAATTCAATACGAAACTGGCCGAGCTATGCGATCTTGGCATTTGATATGCTGTCACAGGAACAGAATTTAATAGTGAGAATTCATACAAAATTTGAGTTTCGGTGTTTTGTTGGAGTACACGATAAGACCCGGTTATGTTCTGAACTTAGGGGAGGGGGGAAGCCGAGGGGGGGGGGGTGGACGAAAGAAGACACAACTGTGATTATTAACGTCGATACGGGGCTGAAAATAATAGTCCTTTTCTTCGTTTTCACCGCCCCCCCCCCCCTTGAACTCAAACTCATCCCCAGGAGGGCGATACCCCCCCCCCATACATACACACACATTGAGAACCACTGGATTATCCTGACGCTGTATGATTTCTCCTGGTGAGATCTGAAAACTGAATTCTTCTCTGGGTGAAAATGTAAATCTTAGTGATAGTTTCATACACTAGTAAAATGTACCCGTCATTCGAACGGTGAGTGGCAAACAAAACAAAAGAGATTGGGAGGCCACGCTCAAAGGAAATGGCATATTCGATACTGTGTATCGGTTTTGCTAGCGCCCGGTAAAGAGGTTGCGGAATCGCCATCCATAACAATCATATGAACATACATCAAGGCATCCATGCAGCTTGGCAGGATAAAAAACAGTAGGCCTAGGCCTAGATATACCAAACTTGTGATTGTCTCGCTTTAAAGGCCATGAAATGCTTAGACGTCATGCAGAAGTTTGCGCAAAATGACAGCCTTCGATACCGAGTATCGATTGCTACACCCATACGCAACACTCTAACAGTCATAAAAACTACACCAGGAATTTAGTCCTTTTTTAAACGCTAAGGCGTTTCACAGTTTTCAAAAAATATAAGACGTGATCAAATGCAAAAACCAAGCCAGCCATGGAACTCGGCAGTATCAAAAACGGTAGTATGCAAACGTTCAAGTGTCTAGCTTGAATGGCCATGAAATGCATAAGCGTCACAGACAGTTTACCCCCTGCTCTCATTATTATAAGAAGATTACTAAATTTACAACAGATAATGGTGCGGGACAGAGAGAGATAGAAGGGAGGGGAGAGAAAGAAGGAGAGAGAGAGAAAGAGGGACAGAGAGAGAAAGAGGGAGAGAGAGAGAAAGAGGGAGAGAGAGAGAAAGAGGGAGAGAGAGAGAAAGAGGGAGAGAGAGAAAGCGAGAGAGAGAGAGAGATGAGACTGAGAGAGAGACAGACATACACACACTTACAGACCACAAACAGACACGCAGACGGATAGGCAGACACACACAGAGAGACAGACAGCCTGGCTGACAGGCAAGCAAATGGACACACAGACACAAAGAGAGACAGACACTAAGGCAGACAGACAGAAACAGACAGACAGAACAATTGCATTTTGCAAAATGTTAAAAAAAAAATAAAGTCAGCAACAAATAAAAAGAATGACATATAATTTTTTGTTTAAAGGCAGATAAATACACACTGATAATGAAGTACAATCAAATACACACTGATAATGAAGTACAATCAAATACACACTGATAATGAAGTACAATCAAATACGCACTGATAATGAAGTACAATCAAATACACACTGATAATGAAGTACAATCAAATACACACTGATAATGAAGTACAATCAAATACACACTGATAATGAAGTACAATCAAATACACACTGATAATGAAGTACAATCAAATACATTGCTAATATTTACGATTACATGACGTTAGATTCATTCACACACCTGCTGTTTGTTTTACTATCAAATCATGGTTCGCCTTCACAGATAACCATGAAAAAACGTGTCTCAACATGAGTTCAAAAATTGCCCTCAGGGATAAAAAAAATGACATTGTGACACAATACTACATGACAACACTCGATTATTCTGTTCTGAAATGGTTATCCGGTATTTTCATATCTCAACATCAGTGGTTATCAGCTTTTTTTCAGACAGTCCCTCCCTTGGGCTCCTAATTTTCTTTCATCGCGCCCCCCCCCCCCACCCAAAAAAAAACAAAACAACAATCCAATGGATATTTCGCAAGAAGATAGACAATACACAGATTATGATATCACGTGTTTCAAAGCTTTAACTATGACATGGATTATTCATGATAAAACAGAAAGCACTCTTTATCAAATGCACACACACTGATACAAAAAAAAAATGAACAAATGGGTCTTTTCTACTCATAAAACTCATCCAGCGCGCTGTTGAACGTCAGTGGTTGCCCTGTATTTGCTCCTAAATCGTCCCCCGTTCATGTTTTCGAATCTCCCCCCCCCCAATCGGCCCCCCCCCCAAATCGCCCCCCCCCCCCAATCGGCCCCCCCCCTTCATTGTTTTCGCGCCCGCCCATGCCCTTTTCTCATTTCGCCCCTTTCCCCCTGGAATGAAAATGACCACATTGGGGCGATACCGCTTACGTTGAGAACCACTGCTGTGTTTTAGGTCTTTATTCTAGGAGGTTCCGCTGCACTTGGTATTTACACCTCACTTTTCTTGTTTGTATTTTCCTTCTGGCGGGGATTCGTTTTGTTAGAATATTGCCTGGGCAGCGGCCTGTTCGGCCTGTTCATTTCGATTTCCAACTGTCAAGGTATCTATAACCTGCGCAACGTACACACGGGCCCTCCGAATTTTTCGAGAACTACTGTGTTGAGTTCTTTTGTTTCTCGGGGGCCCCCGTTTCGAGAACTACTGCTGTACCTCCCCTCCTTTATATGCTCTGAGGGAGTGAACAGGGGTTGTCGGGTGGGGGCGATGGTCGGGGGAAGCGGGGGGGGGGGGAGACAGAGATATCCTACACTAAGATATCTCTGGGGACAAGTTGCCACCGGTCTGCGAAAAGATTACACGAAAGAGGGAAAATGGGGAGGGGGAGGGGGTTCTGGGTAGCGTACCGACGCTTTTCAATCATGGTAATAAATGTTGTTTTTTACTTTCACTTTCAGCAAATTAATTTTGAGACAGACAGACGTTCAGACAAAAGACAGACAGGCTTAGAGCAGAGGCAGGCAGATCGACATATCGACAGGCCAAGAGTAGAGATAAACAGACAGACAGACAGACAGACAGGCGGAGATCAGAGACAGACAGACATCGTGACTGCGAGCAGAGACAGACTGACAGATAGAGAAGTAAGCTTTTATATATAAAAAAAAAAAAAAATGCCACAAATGAAACAGACAAATAAATAGTTCCTGCAAAAAGCCACGTTAAAGTTTTCAAACTCCAAGGCTTTATCATGAACATGCAGCATTCTAATCGCCGTACGTTTGTTCAAGGTGAAGGGCTGAAGTCAACAGTATGAAGTTATACGATGAAGGGGCTACAGGGTGAACAGTGTAGGCTAAGCACCTAAGACTTCGTGATTACTCGACCACAAGTTATGAAATTTTATGTATATAGCTACAATTTTTGACTATTAATTACGAGGACACATCCATTTTGAAGAAAATTCAGTCTTAAAAAATTATTCATTTACGATTTTGTGAGACGCAAAAAAGAAGTCACATTGTCGTCGAGTAGAATCGAAAAATGTGATCAGGAATATCGCCTCTCTTTAAGTATTGCTGGTCAAAAGTGAACGTTATCACATCTGTGTATACTGAAGTGGAATTGTGCTGAAACAGTGCTTGGTGCACTGAATTAAATTTGCAAGATTTATTTCGCTCGGCTCGGCTAGTAGTGCATATTTATATAATGATATGGGGTCAAAACACGCCAAAATCGAGGATACGTGCTTTGCGAATCACCTCTAGTCGGAACATGTCTATCTATCTTATCCATGCACCTGTTATTTGTCAAATCACCCACTCAACACTCTCCGTACTGATACATGCAAAATCTTCAAGAGGCCCATCGAAGGATCTCACTTCTTACTGAATGGGACCCCCTGAAGTATTTGTGCATTATTTCAGCTTCTAACAGCTGCCTCGTAATTTTTCACTTACGAAAAAACTAATCCAACATCCTTTAGCAAAGTTTAGTCTAAGAGCTGTTAACTGTATTTCTGTACAAGAGGCAAGGTGCTCCCCTCTCGTGCCGAAGGTACCGGGTTCGAATCCCCGTCGATGAGGGCATGTTGGAATTTTTGGGATTTTTCTCATATTTACCTATGTCGGGTGGTAGGTTGAATCGAGCACCTGATCTTCTACAGGACGAAAGACTCGGGGGGGGGGGGGGCTGTGTGCACGCTGCACACGTTAAAGATACGGTACCTTGGCAGTTAGAAATCGAGAAGAACAGGCCGAAACAAGCCGCTGCCCGGGAAAAATTAAATTAAATGTTTTCTTACCACTCTCTCACTACCCCCCCCCCCCCAAAAAAAAAGCTCCGACGGGCGCTGCACTATGGCGACGACGTGTCTGCTTCAGTTGTAACTGGGCTGCAATGATACTAAGGCAAATTTCCCAAAAAGAATTAAAGAAGCATACTAAATATAACAATAAAAATAATAATAATCAAGTAGATTTATAAAGCGCGCTTTCCTTGACAGCTCAATGCGATTCTTACATCATGACGTAGTACGCAAACGTGCAAAATGAGAGCACGCGATATGGCAAATTATTGCACGATCGTATTTCTAAAGAACGTGTAGGGAAATCCGTTCTGGGGATGGAATGATATTCTGCGGTATCTGAGGGACCATTCAAAAAGTGTCTACATTCGGTTCGACTGTTGGGGTTGTTTGGGATGGGGGTGGGAGTGGGTGCCAGAATATAAAAATCTTACATGGCGGGAGTGGGGGGGGGGGGGAGGAAGCGTTACTGGTAAACTTTCGTACGTTTTTCAATTATGGAAATGTTGTTTTATTTATTTTTATTTTTTTTAACAAAGTTACTTAAATCTGATTACGTCGACAGCCTCGCGGCATACTATGGTAACTCAACTTTTAACAAAGGTTGAGATATTTTACATTCTTGTAGCTCTTGTAGCAGGACACAGTGCAAGGAGGGAGAAGGAGAGGCAGACAGAGGAAGAGATGGGAGGAAAATATCTCAGAATGGACGAGCTTGAGGTTGAGCGATACAATCAGGAGGTCAGAAAACCGAGAGGATTGGAGGATGCTGGTTTGCCAGATCACATTGTGGCGTCCCAAGCGGCCCACAAGATTACGGGACAGAGAGGGAGAAAGAGAGAGAGAGAGAGAGAGAGAGCTCTTGATAGCCCGCAGGTTCTGCCATAAGTTAGGGCTTAAATTCTGAAAACTAAAAAGGTTAAATAATGTCCTCAAAATATTGTAACTATTAAGTTTGGTATAAAAAGTTTACCGTGCAGCCTAGAGGTCAAGCCTAACACTCTCGTGTAAAACTAAGACATTGGAGCAAACGAGCCAGTCCGTAAGGCAATGAGAACTTATCTGACACCATTAGATAAATCTTTCACCTTGATAAACATTTTATTGGCCTTTTCTGAAAACAATCTTATTATTGAAAAAAAAAAGTGGCTGGAGTATTTCATTGTGGTGCAATTTTGGCCTTTTTTTTTTTTTTCTTTGCTCAACGCTGTAGCCTAAGTGTCAATTTCAAAAATTAAAAAATTAATTTTCAATGTACTACTACTACTAGTCAACTAATCTATTCTCTATTCCAATCGCTTTTGTGTCAACTTACTACGTTTATTCACGTTTCAGGGAATGCTTTTAAAAAGATTGTTTTTTTAACGGTGAAATACAATGGTTTGGAAGGACTCTGATATCCCTCTGGTAAGCCCACTGCAAGAAAGACTGTTTAACTCGCGTTCAGTTTGGTTCAGTTTCCTCACTTTGAAATGGATACGTAGTGCCCCGGTCTAGGTGAACGGAATAGTATTTAATCCGGTCACCTCGGCCCCGGTGCATAGTATGACATCTGAAGTAAGACTGTAAATTATTAGGGAATCATTCTATTTGGAGGGGTTGGGGTGGGGTATGTGAAACAAAAAGCACAGTTTTATCTTGGGTAATACCGGATATCTCATCGAGTGAAAAAAAAACAAAAAAACAGGCCATTGCGTTCGTACAGTGACGTTATCATAGCTAATCTCTTGCTGATACAGTGATGGCCGCAGCCACGCTATCGAGGACACTTCGTCACTGCACACGATCATAATGTGCGCGGTTCTCAACTTTTGTATTGTCGGGTAGGCGTGGGTGCGAATTTGGGGCCATACATAAAGTACGCATGCTGGGGTGGGGGGGGCGGGGGCGCCCCAGCCAGCAGCCTTTCCAAAAAATCCAAGGTGTAGGACTGACTTCAAGTTTGCACGGTTTGATGTAGGTAACCCACCCTTTAAGGTCATCCTACTAATCCTGGGGAAATATAAGTGGTATTGCCTAAGGGTAGCCACACAAAGGCCACCGAATTCGGTCACCGAGCCACTGGGCGCTTTAGGTGAGAAGAATTGCACTACATAAACGGACCGAATATAGGTGGGCTCTGTGTGCAGTTGTTGAAATTATATAGTGCAATTCTTCTCACCTAAAGCGCCTAGTGGCTCGGTGACCGAATTCGGTGGCCTTTGTGTGGCTACCTTTAGGGTGCCTGGATGTGATGCCGTCCGAGGGATTTTTAGAACAATATATAATAACGCAAGTCCTCCTGTAAGGTATACAGAGGTAATATTTAATATGACACACATAAGTCTATACATGAATAAACTGACTAATGTCACTGCATAGATAACGTTATACGGGGAAACAGTTTCACATAATAAAAATACAGATACGTATTGCACAGTAAGACGTCTACTACACCGACTGATCAAACTCCCAAACATCCCACATAAAACAAGAACAAAGACAATGAACTCGCTTTCTCACGATGTAGCGTAACAACCACCATTCGAGCGGGGAATACGCGGAAGTCATGAACAATGCCTTGTTTTACAAAGCCAGCACCGGAAAATACTTGATTTTTTTCACTGTCCAGCTATCACTGTATGCCTTGATTGACATCACTTATTTTTTAAATCCTAACTTTAATCGCTGTGGGAAATCTCTGGGATACACAAAAGTTTCTCAGTACCGGAAATATTATGGTTCAGCTGAAGGAGGGCCCCACAACTACATGCCTGCATTACAATCATCATGATTGTACACGTATCTATCTATTATTTTAAAAAAACTCGCTTTTTTTTGTAAAAGCCGTAGCTCGGCTATCTGTGCACCAATCGAGCTCAAATTTTGCATACAAATTTCTTTTGGTCTGAAGTTGATTCCTTGCTACACTCATTGCTGAACACTCTCCGTAAGTATTTTTTTGAACTACGCAAATTTGCATTTGTTCCAAATAAATACCATCCGGGCGTGAGTTTTTATGTGGCATGACGTCACTGAATTTGCGGTCCACCGTGCGATCTCAACGTCCGGTTCCCCAAATTTGAAACCGTGCTTCCGAGTCCATCCATAACATTCGTGGTTCTTGCTGCACTTTGCTGTGCCAACGGTCAAGTAATGCTCCCTCCATTGCAGCCACCCCCAGACCTACTCACAACACTTTTCACCCCCCCCCCCCGCGAATTTCGCGGGTTCAATACTTGTTATAAAAAAAAAAACTCGCTCGATTTTTGAAATGGCCTAGCTCCACTGTTTCTGCCCAGAATTGCATGGAATTTTGTATGCAAGTTCCTTTTCACCCAAAAGAGGTCCTTTTCTAGGTTTGGTTTGTCGACCTGTCCTCTATTGCAAGTTTTTAGTGCGATGACGTCACCGGTATTTGTTGTTTAAAAAAACAACAACTATATAGTACCGTGCATGTCATAAAAAGTAACCGTATCAAGTGTTCAGTTTGGTGCGTAGTGTTCTGGTGTGCATGAGTTCTGAAGCAAGACTGTAGTGGGGGGGGGGGGGGGAGGAGCACATGATTGTTTATTCCGGGCAGTGCCCGGTAGGTCATCTAGTCTTACAATAAAAACGCAACCAATACTTGTACTAAAACACATAAAGATGGGTAGTTCCCTAGCCCTTGTAGTTATAGTGGCGTAGATGCAGATTTGTTATGCCAGATTGATATTGAGGACTTGGTTGTTGTTGTTTTTTTTTTCTATTTATAGTGTTAACTTTTTTTTTTTTTTAAAGTTATGTTTCATAAGGGATAGAAAAAAGTAAACTGACTTTTGGATCTAATATTTCATATTCAATACTTATTATAAAAACTACAGAAAAACGGCTGGGTCGCAGCATGGCTTAAAAGAAAGCAAAATGTAGCATAGCCACAAAGCAAGAAATATTACCGAAACAACACAATAAAACACTAAGAAAAAAAGGACGATACAACTTTTTCTTTTTGCCTTGTTAACTTTGATTCAACACTATTGTATTTAGTCCTATCCCCTTGTCAGTTTTGACAATGTCTTGCCAATGGAGGGGTTTAGGAGCAACAAAATTTGAGTATGCATAGGGCTCAGTTGGCCTTTAGACGGCCCTGCTCTGAAACTGAAAGTTGTAATAAACACCAGCACACCGGCCATATCTCTGTTGATTATGACAGTGATCCAGAACATATCAGATTAAGGGCACACAATTTTGCAAAAGAAATGATGTTTTGCCCTCCAAGGCACGTTTAGACCTTATGAAGACGATAAGACATTGTTTATAGCTTTTCTGAACAAGTGGGCAGCTATTTGTGCTTGTCATGAATGAAATTTGCTTTTTCTCTCGTTCTCTCACTTTCTCGCACACACACACACTCTTTTTCTGCCTCTCTTTCTCTGTCTGTCTTCTCGCCTCACCGCTCTCTCTCTCTCGCATACACACACTGCCTCTCTCCCTATCTCTCTGTTTGTCTTCCCCCTCCCCCCTCCTCTCTCTGTGAATCTTTCCCATATTTCTCT
This sequence comes from Onchidella celtica, assembly GCA_963931925.1. Taxonomy (NCBI): domain Eukaryota; kingdom Metazoa; phylum Mollusca; class Gastropoda; order Systellommatophora; family Onchidiidae; genus Onchidella; species Onchidella celtica. The sequence continues at coordinate 24,089,711 of OZ007584.1, forward strand.
TTCTTCCCCATCTCTTTCACTCTCTTTCTTTGTCTTCCTCTTTCTTTCTTTCCTTCGTTCTCCCCTTCTTTCTAGCTATCTTCCTTTCTTTTACTATTCTCTCTCTTTCTTTCTCCACCTCTTTCTCTCTCTCTGTCTCTTTGTCTTTCTCTCTCTTTCTCTCTCTCTCTGTCACGCTCTCTGAATCTGTATGCAACATCCCGCCCCTCCCCCAAATAATCGTCCACGCAAGTAAAAGTTTGTAAAATCGGTTTTGATTTTTTTCTTCGAAAATATAATAAAACGACGAGAGGTATGAACTACATTTAAATTTAGAAACCGGAAGCAACAAAATAAACTTTTGCAAGGGTAGGAGATAAAAATCATCTCGACCCAATGAATTCATTCCTGGAAGTTCACTCGAAGCGTCGTCCCTTATTCGAGGTCAATTTCAAAACCTACGTCCTTCTTCTTGAAGTAAGTTGTAGAGTTTGGTAAGAATCATTGGCAAGTTTTCGAATTTTGCTGCTTTTGAAAGTAGGCCTAGATCTAGATCTAGAGTCCAGCTCCTGTTCATTGCCCCCCCGTTTGGTTCTTGAAAAGTTGAATAGCTTGCCTCGCTGGGCTTCCAACTGGTTGAGGCCTGTTAAATTTTATCGTCCCAACAGTTGTCACAACTTCAATCTAGGCCACGCTGGTGGCGTGGGCACACTGTAAAAGTGGGCCATAATTTGTGATGACTTGTCGAAGCCTTAAAGGTTGAAAAGATTCACGTAAGAGGGCGTGTGGACTGTGGTGGAAATTGGAATGTTCTGGATCAAGACATTCAAGTGCAGGAGATAGCCTAGGCCTACGCGGCCATGTCAGTCACCATAAGCGTCAGCCTTTCTCTGGATATGGCTCTACATCTAGATTCTATAGCATTTATTGCAATGTTTCATGACGTGTATAATTTGTGATTGGCATGCATTGCCACTTGTGTCGTGTGAGTTCAGTTATGAATCAAAGTAGGAGGGCCGGCATGGCAGTCCGATTTATGAATCAAAGGAGGAGGGCCGACAGTCTGCGCCATCTTTCCATTTCCAGTCAACAAAGGAAGATTTTATCATGTAAGCTATTTTTATAACTTTGACTTAGAGTAACTTAGACTTCTAGTGCGATACGGTTTTTAGTCTCTACTGAAAATGTGAAATAATAAGACTTTAGTTGATGTCAAGCATCACAGGAAAATCTAGAAATCCAGATCTGAAACTGAAAATAAGGTGAGGTTACGTGGTTCAGTGAGTGGGTCAGGAGTAGGAAAAGTTTTGGGGGTTAGGATATTTTATGGATAAACTATAGGATAAAAAAGTGATATATATCATACAGAATGGGATGCATCACACAAGGTAGCCTAGAGATCAAGAAATCTAGATCTAGATATAAATCTATCGATGTTTCTAGCTCAGGTCTAACAACTGGAAATAAGGTTATAATAAGGTGAGGATGTTTAGTGGGTGGGCTAGGAGTAGGAAATGTTTTGCGGTTTGGGTCGTAAATGACATTTTAATTTTTATGGATATATTCAGTGATAGATAAAGGTGGTAGGAACTATGTCTGCAGAACAAAGTGCGAAACATCAATACTCTGTCGTTTGGAAGAATTTCTGAAGGCTGCTGTTATCCGCCAACATTATCGGTGGATACTGCACAGGTTTAGCTGCCGATAATGTTGGCGGATACTGTCCAGGTTTATCCGCCAACATTATTGGCAGATACCAGAGAGTATAGATTTATATTGAATTATTATAGATGTACTCTCTAAAGATACTGCCTGGGCCACCAACACTATCACTGTATCAAGATGGGCCGGCAAACATTATCGGCGGATTTTGCTGGGTTTATCTGCCAACATTATCGGCGGATACTGCCCAGGTTTATCCGCCAACATTATCGGCAGATACTGCTTGGGTTTATCTGGCAACACTATCGGTAGATCTTGGGCCCGCCAACAGTATCAGCGGATAAAGTTCGGGTTTATCCGCAGGTATTGTTGTTGACTAATTACAAAAAAAAACAAAACAACAAACTGGATTCATTCCCTAGTGAATGTTGTTGGATTAAAAAAAAAAAATAATTACCAAACAGACTGATTGCTGATAAAAGACTTTTCAAGAAAAGGAGAAAAAAAAACCTACCCTGCTGAGAAGCGAACTACTGCCCCCCGATTGAGAGGTGAAGATACAACAAAAAAAAAAACAACTGGATTTATTCCCTGTTATTGTTCTTGAATTAAAAAAAAAATTGATTCCTAATGAAAAGACTTTAAAAAAAAAAAAATGAGAATAGAATCACCGTTGCGTTACTGACAGGCAAAGATACTAACCACTATGCTACTGAGAACCCAGAGTAATTGTGAGGGAATTCTTACTAAATAAGCATTACTGAACCAAGAAACCCATATTATTATTATATCTACCTTCATATTATTTTAAGCAATAAAATTCCTTTTGTATTCAGAAAAGCTTCTCCAATTCATTTCAATCATGCCATCGTTTTCAACACATGTGCGATACGAACGTTGATCGAGATGAACTGAACAAGGGAGGAAGACGGAGAAAGGTTCGAATCAGGGGAAATCACTCGCGAATACAGTATTTATGTTGGTGGTTTCAAAAAATCCTAGAGGAAATTTCTGAATGCGACCCATGCCTGAACCAACAGCTTCATGTTCTGAGTGCCAATCACCAAGTCATACTGTTTATATAAACTAAATAAAACCTTCATTTCTAGAGAAAAGACACGCCACCAACAATGCCCATACTTGGACGCTCCCAAAGTTACCCCCAGTCACATTTATGAATTTAACATTTCCAGTTGGCAGACAAGTACAACTACTGCCACCATAGATCACGATTCTAAACTAGAACTGTAGATTTGAAGATTTTTTTACCACATCATTTATGCTGCAGAATGAACTAGCCCTCTAGTAGCCACCCCTTTCTGCTTATGGGAAAAATTCTGATTTGCGAGAATTTGTTCTTAGGGGGCAAAATGATAATTCAGGGATTTTTGTGATCATTGGTTGATTTAGAGTGCAATGTAAAAATTACTAAAAAATAACTTTTCTCGCCCTGAGTTCAAGTTGTGGGAACTGTAGCAGGGATGTAAATCTTCCGTCTTTTCTGTCCAAAGCGGGATTGCTGACCCCACCTTTTCCATCCGAGGTGTCACAAATCCCAGACTGGGAGATGTAATAGTTTATGACAGGACGACAATCACGAACAAACAAGTTTAACACTTAACAAAACAACCCATCAGACTCACACATTTATTAAACATAATTATACATATAATAGCGCAATTACATACATTATATTATTGAAATGAACTGCCGTACAACGGCCTTATTCTCACACACACTCTCCCTCGGATCCACAATCCGGTAGTTACTCCTAAAGGCACTTCGGCCTCAGCCTCTCCCCTCAGGGTCTTAGTAGCACATTAATAATTTACTGGCACCGCAGTCTCTCAATATCACCTTCCTATCGTCATACAACTTATCAGTTCACTTGCCCATCATCATGGCAATAATATAGTATCTCATTCACTCTCATATCTACGTCCCTGTCCGTGGCCTGACTGCCACGACTTTATGTGCTTCTCCTGTCCTGCACTGACAGCCTCACTTCTGGCCTATGTGTGGCCTCCGGCCCTATGCTGGCCTATCCCCTGTGCTCATCGAGGTGGCTCTGCGGCCCGTCCTCGACACCTACAAGAATAACATTACATTGGTATAATACCCTACCATTTCTATTCACTCCACCTCTCCTTACAATCCATGAAGCGTACACACACTAGTTCACCTTTCACTCACCACACATCTTACGGTAACACACCTCCATCGGAGTACACACTACTCACTCGCGCTACAAATCCATGAACTCACTTTCATCTATCGCTCGTGGCGCACATTGCTATATCCAATATCAAGGACTTCCACATTCCTCACATATACTTATTCACATCATGGTAATAGACGAATATAATATAATACATCAATCATAATAATCAATCAACGTTCTACATACCAGTCATTACTGGAAAGACTCTCTCACTAGTCTTCTCGACTGCTCCCTTTATGTCCGCCCGATGGGCTCTTATTCACAGGTCCGCTCCGTAGGACCTTCTAACTTGCAGTGATAGTAATACCGCGCTTTCGCCTCATTCAGACCCCCCCCCCCCCCCCACTACTCACAACAGCACGCTTAACTTGCTTGCCTACCGTGAGCCCTTCTTACTCTACACCCGCTCTGTAGCAATCCCCTTAATTGCACTCACTCCACTCGTGACATCATCCCCCACCCCAAAAAAATTAATGCAATTAATTTCAAATCGCCTCAAGATGACTGTCAACGAGTGAGCGTGAGCAATACCTACACTAAAAAACTGACCTAGCAGTTCCCCTAGTATATAAAATACCGAAATCAGGGGAAAATATGGGGATCAATATGGTCTGCAATATGCATATATGTGTCACATTATGAATAGCTAACTAATCACAATACTTAATACAGAATGAAAAACCACTCAACCTATCAACCATTCTTCATATCATATTTATAATGTCAATATTTTAAAGTCGACTGATTCACACAGATCCTGTCAATGTTCCTGTCCTCCGATGTATAAGCCGCTGAACTCTTCCCCTAGGCTCGACTAAGGTAGTCGGCGATATGATTGCTGGTTCCTGGAATTGGTTGAATAACGAAGGTATACGGCTGCAAAGCCAATGCCCATCTAGACAAGCGTGGGCTGGACGAACGATTCTTCGACAAAAATGTCAGTGGCTTGTGGTCTGTCTGGATACAAAATTCTCGTCCCATGAGATAACGTCCCAATTTCTGGACGGACCAGACAATGGCAAGACACTCACGCTCTATCACAGAATACTTTCTTTCTCTCTGCAATAACTTCCTACTGACATAACATACAGGATGGAGACATTCGTTCTTCTCCTGTAGAAGACAAGCGCCGACACCAGAGTCCGACGCATCCGTTCTGAGGATAAAATTAGATCGAAAATCGGGTAATATCAGAATGGGTGACGATGATAATGCTGTCACCAAATTATCAAATGCTGTCTGACATTCAGACGTCCACTGGACCTTATCGGGTTGTCCCTTCTTAGTAAGGTCAGTAAGAGAAGATGACAAGGAGGAAAAATTTGGAATGAACTTTCTGTAATAATTTAAAATTCCCACTAAGCTTCTGACTTGTTTCTTTGTTTTAGGGATTTGCAATCCTACTAACTTGTCAATTTTTGTTACTTCAGGTCTCTGAACACCTCTACCCACAATATGTCCTACGAATACTATCTCTGGACATGCCAAATCCATCTTTGCGGGTTTAGCAGTTAACCCAAAATGACGTAATCGTTGAAAAATTACTGTTAGTGTCTGAATATGATCAGACCATGTCGACGTATGGCATGCTATATCATCAAAGAATGACACGACATTAGGTATGTCCTTCAACACCAGTATGAGAATACAGATACTCTGGTCTCTCATGAAACCTCTGCAGCATATCAACGTGGAAAACCTTTACTGATCTATCAATGTGGATAGCGTAATCTACCTTTGAAACAACTCGCTCAATAACATAAGGGCCTTTCCATGTCATCAATAACTTATTATGGTCCGTAGGTAACAACAACAGAACCTTGTCTCCTGGCTTAAAAATTATCAGTTTGGAACCTCTATCTTTATAGTCTTTTGCTCTTTTCGAAGCGATACCAGACGCTTCTTCTGCCCTAGTGCGCGCTGAAGATAATCTTTCTCTTAAATCAACAAGGTCTATCGAAACCTTTTTAAACGGTTCCGAAACCGTGGGGATCTTTTGAAGAGGAGCCTGGGGTGTACGACCCCTATGCGTCGTCTTTTGGCACGCACTGCACGTCTTACAATATAACCGCACATCTCTGTATACTGACGGCCAATAAAAATCTTTTAGAACTCTCTCCTTCGTTCTAGCACTTCCCATATGACCCGCTAATGGAACATCATGGGCCAGACGCAATACTGTAGCAATTAACGACCGTGGCACGAAGACCTGCTTTTGAACGGAAGCCACTGTGACGTACATACGGAACAGAATGCCCCCCTGAACAACAAAGGAGGACGACGCGTTCTTATATCTCCTCGTTTTCTCGGTTCGCGCTTCCCCAAAACATGGGTTTAACGATGGATCCTCCCTTTGTAGTCTCGCCAAGCGCTCTGGCGTGATATCTAGGTTGACCGCTGGCGTCGCCAAAGGTCTAATCTTATCTTTATCAGTTACCCGTCGACGTGTTTCGACCGCGGCGCAAAAGTCAATACCTTTTGATTGCGACCATGCTTGCACGTTCTCATCGGAAGGGGAGACTACCCGTGATACATTCCCAATGATGAGCTGGGCGCCTGGAAAACAACCAACGACTGCTTCGACTTCCCCGCTAAGGAAAGGTGTATCTATCATTATTCTTGCCATGGGTAATTTCTCAATGGCCCCCGAAAATTGGATGCACGGGACAGTCTCACCTGTGAGCTGTGAATCCCGAATGCAGTCTCTATGCACTCCCACAACGGTAGATCCTGTATCTCGTAAAACCGAGACCGGTTCGTCCCCAACAAACCCCGGGTAAACCCTAAGACCACCTCCTTTATGACATGAATTTATAACGGGGATCTTTCTCCCACAAGGTAAAACACCGGAAGATAATAACTTCTCACAACTGGGACACTTAGAATACTGTCCGCCTCCGTTGTCCGATGTAACACACGCAGCCGCATGATGAAATTTATTTGGGGAACATGGACTGGAGCTACTGTCCACGTTCGCCGCTATCCTACCTGCAGGGCAGTTCACGCTGATGTGATCTGCTCTTCCGCAGTTCCAACACTTCGCGGCCCTACACTCGCGTGAAAAGTGACCCACGCGTCCGCAAGTCCAACACTCCGCTCCCTGTGCTGTACTAGGCCTGGGTCCCCGTGACCCATCGCGACCGGAACTAGAGTCCCTATGCCGTCGGTCATCGGCAAAGGTCACAATTCGCCCCCGGCCATTACCGCGACCTAGCCCTCCTGCTCGGTCAAACTTACCGGATCCATATGCCGGTGATTGGTGATAGCCCCTACGCTGCCCCTGGGCTTGCCCGCTATAGGCACCACGCTGACGCGACCTGTCCCTAAGTCCTGCCGGCGACCCCTCGACAACGGCGACGTACCCAGCATCTTGGACGTACGCCCTGGCGACTGGTTTGGACGGATGCGCCGTACGGTATGCCTCCGCCAACTTAGACGCCTCCTGCACCGTCGCGGGTTCGTTCTCTTTCAGGAAAGCCACCAGATCTTTGTGGCACGACGCGTACAGCTGGTCACGGATCATTAAGTCTTTCAGTTTAGCGAAATCCGTGCCCACATGCGCCAAGTCTACCCAGTTCGCGAAATACTCAGTTAGTCTCGCGACGAAGGCAGCAAAGTCCTCCCTGGTATCTGCACGTGCTCGCCTAAACTGCTCCCGGAAATATTCCTCGGTACGCGCAAATCGGCGAAGCAGCAAAGCCTTCAGCTTATCGTAATCTTGCACGTCTTCGCGCTGTAGCTCTTTAAAGTAGGTTAACGCTCGCCCCTGCAATAGCGACGCCAGGTACGTGGCCCATAATTCCTTATTTTCCCCCCATTGCAATTGTGCGTTCAGTTCGAACCTGTAAAGGAAGGCGTCTATGTCGTCCTTCCGGTCGTCGAACGTAGGGAGCTTAATCCTAACGCCACCTTTATTGTGTACCTGCCGCTCAGCCGTTTCCGCTGGCGTATTCTTCTTGAGTTCTAACTCCGCAATCTTTACTTGCGCCTCTATCTCCTTTAACTTTATCTCCTGCTCCCGTTCTTGAGCTTCTATCTCCTTTAACTTAAACTCCCTCTCCTGTTGCAACTCCTTTAACTTAAACTCTCTTTCCTCTTCCTTATCCCTAGCCTCTCTCTCCTGTTGCTTAAACTCCCTTTCCTGCTGCTGAGCCTTAGCCTCTCTTTCGTCTTGCTTATCCTTAGCCTCTCTCTCCTGCTCCTGAGCCTTAGCCTCTTTTTCTCACTCTCTATCCTTAGCACGCTCATCGCGCAAATCCGCCTGCTGTTCTTTGATCCAGCCGCGTAGCTCCTCTCCCTCCAGGCCAAGTTCCTTACCCAACTTCATTAGTTGTTGGAGTTCCGCCATTTCACAGATTTATGGTTATGGTATCTATTATAAGACGGCCAACCTGTCGGTATGATCACTAACGATACGACCAGAGACCTGAGATCACACCAGATATAACAATACCCGGTTGTCTCAAATACAATTCAGAAATTTACCTTTACAGCACAACTAATTCTATATCTATAAAATGTATAGCACTATTAATTATAAAAAGAATAGAAAAGACAAGAATAAGGAAATTTAGTAGAAAGACCACAAGTACGTCAAGGACAACGAACCAGACTAGGACAAGCTTCTACAAAAAAACCTATAATGGAAAAAAAATGCAACCTACTACGCCGATTACACAACACGGTACGAACAAGAACAGAGTCTGAAAAAAAGGAACGTATCTACAGATAGGGAGAAGAAGGACAAGAGAAACGTCTTCCTAAAACAACGAGGAAGATAGAACGCTACAATCTAAACAAAAATACAGGGCCCTACAGAACTGTTCACTGTGATGAACGAAGTTCCAATTTTAGCCCACCTCCCGAAGAGGATAAACTACGCTCACCACAGCAAACCCGCGCCACCGCCCGTATAATCGATTACGACAAAAACAGCAAAAACAGGGAAACAGACAGATGAAAAGACAGCCCTCAATCCAGGGCACAAAAATTTTGACTTTTATTTAACTTTTGAAATTTTGAGTAAAACTCCTCCCTTTAATCGGAGCTCTGGCTGCTCGTCTCCTCAGGCTGCACGCACACACTCTGGAAAGTTTAAATACACATTAATACATATTCATCAAAATACATGCATCAATACATATTATTATTCATAAACATACATAAATCATATCATCATGAAATTTCCATTCATCCCACGAACAAGGACAACAGCACAAATTCCTAGCACAACAGAAAAACAACTAGATATAACGAATACACAATGTCAAAATGACCACAGGTAAACAGGACGAGCCCCCAGTGTCACAAATCCCAGACTGGGAGATGTAATAGTTTATGACAGGACGACAATCACGAACAAACAAGTTTAACACTTAACAAAACAACCCATCAGACTCACACATTTATTAAACATAATTATACATATAATAGCGCAATTACATACATTATATTATTGAAATGAACTGCCGTACAACGGCCTTATTCTCACACACACTCTCCCTCGGATCCACAATCCGGTAGTTACTCCTAAAGGCACTTCGGCCTCAGCCTCTCCCCTCAGGGTCTTAGTAGCACATTAATAATTTACTGGCACCGCAGTCTCTCAATATCACCTTCCTATCGTCATACAACTTATCAGTTCACTTGCCCATCATCATGGCAATAATATAGTATCTCATTCACTCTCATATCTACGTCCCTGTCCGTGGCCTGACTGCCACGACTTTATGTGCTTCTCCTGTCCTGCACTGACAGCCTCACTTCTGGCCTATGTGTGGCCTCCGGCCCTATGCTGGCCTATCCCCTGTGCTCATCGAGGTGGCTCTGCGGCCCGTCCTCGACACCTACAAGAATAACATTACATTGGTATAATACCCTACCATTTCTATTCACTCCACCTCTCCTTACAATCCATGAAGCGTACACACACTAGTTCACCTTTCACTCACCACACATCTTACGGTAACACACCTCCATCGGAGTACACACTACTCACTCGCGCTACAAATCCATGAACTCACTTTCATCTATCGCTCGTGGCGCACATTGCTATATCCAATATCAAGGACTTCCACATTCCTCACATATACTTATTCACATCATGGTAATAGACGAATATAATATAATACATCAATCATAATAATCAATCAACGTTCTACATACCAGTCATTACTGGAAAGACTCTCTCACTAGTCTTCTCGACTGCTCCCTTTATGTCCGCCCGATGGGCTCTTATTCACAGGTCCGCTCCGTAGGACCTTCTAACTTGCAGTGATAGTAATACCGCGCTTTCGCCTCATTCAGACCCCCCCCCCCCCCACTACTCACAACAGCACGCTTAACTTGCTTGCCTACCGTGAGCCCTTCTTACTCTACACCCGCTCTGTAGCAATCCCCTTAATTGCACTCACTCCACTCGTGACACGAGGCACGATCTCCATTGCTGACTGTCGGCCACTATCTGCCAGTAACACTAACGCCGGTCATCATTCTCAAATCGATCGACAGTTGTTTCAAAATCTGGCAAACCGAGTAAGGTCTAATTGTGATCTTGTCACAAAGAAGATTTCTTTTGTTGTTGCCTTCACTTCCATTGGCCTAGTGGTGTAGCCTCACCGCCTGTGGCAATGTTTCACAAGGGGTTTCTGATACGGAATTTGCTGGTGGTGATGCTAAAACACTTTGCTTTGCTGCTTCTAGATTGAGATTTAGATATTTCCCCAGAATTAATAAGTTTCGGATTTTATCACCAAGTGATGACGTGACTCTGAACAAATTCAGGCGGTAATTAGCAAAGACATATATCTAGATCTCTGAGTCTAGATCTAATCTAGATACATGTAGAAAGGGAATTGACACAAACAGGATTTGGTATCAGCTTCTTTCGTAAGAAACTCAGCCAAGACAGTTATACATTGTGCTTGTTTCGTTCTGGTTAACTACTAGTCATCAATCCCTCTATAAGACCATTTAGTCTAATGGATCAATATAAAGTGCAGCCCTCCTATAACTGTGTAAGTGTGTCAGATTCTTTCTTCACATTGTCTTTCCCTTAATATAAAATATAATATATATTCACTGTATAATTTTACTTTTAAATTTAAAACAATTGGTATGAATTGCACGACAGAAACATCTTAATTTATTTTTTCTCAGCAGCTTCTGGCCATACTGCACAATTTCCTTTCATTTTGTCACCGGCTGTTTACATCCCAGCTGTAGTCCATTTATAAATTTCTGCGTTTCACTGGTGATGCATGGGGCCCAGAGGGCTACTAGTAGATACTGTTTTAATCGTAAAAGCCTTTTTTTTTTCTCATTGAGAACTGCAAAGAAGACTCACTGGCTGGTTTCACTCCCGAAAATTTGGATTGATGAGGCATTGCATTGATGAACCATCAGTTTTGGGACATCTTTACATTTAGTTACACAGTTGTAAGCAAAGATGAGATAAACTGTGGTGATTTTTTAAAACTATTTCTCCCTGTCTGTTCTTAATCTTAGGAGGAGGAAGTCCGTACTGGCAGAATGCCAACGGCAGCAAAAGTAGGCCAGGTGGCAGTAGCCCTGGCTTTGCCCACAAGCATTGTTTTGCTGTATTGGTTATATAAACGCAGCTCTTCTGGTGAGTACTACATTTTTTAATTTTTATAATCATAAAAGTGTGAATTGTTCCTCTTTGGGGCTGCAAGATTTTTAACAACCTTCTGCATGTGTATCTTCATATCATCATGTTTTTTAGTACCATGGTGGAATGCTGTAGACTTTACAGCATATTCTGAAACCTCGATGGAAATGCTTGGGTCTTAAAAATTCACAATTCATATACTTGACATAATAATTTTCAGATCAGTAAATTAGCATGGCTAAATGATTAAATCTGAGTAATTTCAGTTCTGACTGGCATGAATCCAGAAATTCTCATGTGAGATGCTCTCTAGGGAAATGGTCCACGTCGCGCTCAGCACTTTCGAGATAGAGTCAAAAATAGGTGGATGGGAACTTCCTGGTCCTGTATGTCTTTGTCATAAATCAATATTTTAATAATTTCCACGCAGAAATATGTTGTTTTTTTTGTTTTTGTTTTTTTTTTATCCAATCCAACCGTCTTCTCACAAAGAAATTTGCAACAGCAAACAGTGCACAAGTCAAGAGGAATATTTTGGGGATTTTTTTGTGTGGTGGAAAAGAAGGGAAACCCCCAGCTGTTACATGCCATTTTAAAGTCAAGGTCATTTCCAATGCTACAATACTGAACTAAGTGCTTGTGAATATAGTCAGTCACATTCCAGTAAAATAAATTTTTGTAAACATTAAATTAAACGCATTTTTCTCAAAAGTGACTTTTTCTACCATAACTTGGTCAATTTTCAACATTTTTACATGAAATAAAGTGCATTCTTCTCAAGACAGTTTTTACTTTCACGGTATGCTCTTCACACAATTTTGAAAGAAATTGGCAATGTGGACCATTTACCTGGAGGGGCTCACATTTGAATATTTGTCTTACTCTTAGAGCTCTGATACTTCGTCCAGTGTGTTTCAACAGTTTTGTTACTGACTTTTCTGCTGATTGTCCACAGACGCGGAGGTTTATGGTATGAGAAAAAAGGTTGTGACGTCCAGGAATACAATCATACGTGTGCCAGTTCCACAGCGAGCAGTGGGGACTGTCATAGGTCGGCAAGGAGCCAACATCAAAAAGGTATGTTTGAATAGATGATGACTCAAAATGTCTTCCAAACGCATTCATGGAATTTTTGTGCTTTCCACTTCGAATGAAACTGGAACTCATTCCAACCACGGAAAAAAGGAAGATGTCTTCTCAGTGGATGTTGCTTTTATCCTGCAGTCTTGTTGTGACATGGGCTATTTTAAAGCAGGGCTGCTAGAGTTCGTGGATTCGCAAAAATTCGGGAATGTGGAAGATCTGATCAGCCGCCTTGAAATATTAGTTATTTAATATCCTGTTCAGCCAAGTACATTGTATCATGGACATAACTATGATAACTGTAACCAATGAAAAGGATTTTGAAATAACCCCTTTATCTGGAAAAACAGCAAGAATTGTCAAGCCAAACAAGATTGTTGTTTGTTTGGGCTTGTATACTCAAATGGAAGGAAGCCATTGGACAGAAACAAAAGGTGCATGAGTGAATAGCATTGTGCTCTTCCGAGTTCAGGGATTGGCATCATTTTCTGCTGGTCACAGCCCTGGAAAAGGGAATCTTTGGAGATATCTTCCATTTTTTTATAATTTACACGCTCTGTTTCATACTGAATAGGGTATAAAGTGCATCAGTGCTTTAAAAAAAAGTACTCCTGCAGAATGAGACATGATGTTTAGAGACACCAGTAGAACTGGTCTTATGGAATTGATCATTGTATGTTTTTCAATTATAGATACAGAAAGAGACTGGAGCACGTCTACATTTTGCTGACAATAAGGAAGACAATCAGGAAAATGGAGATATTAAAAATCATCGGGTTGTCGTGATTCATGGCACTGCAGAGACTGCCCAGCAAGCTGAGATGATGGTGCACCAGGTGAGATCATGCATAGTCTGAACCTTTAGTTTAATGCAGTGTTTCTCAGCCTTTTTTGCCTCATGCCCCGCTTCAATTTTCAGAAGAAAAAAAAACATGCACCTGACCACGATCGAACAAAGTTGGTATATACCGTACAAAAAGATTTTAAAAATATTTATATGGTATTCAGTATATCGACGGTGTCGGGCGCAAACCAGCCAAGTCAAGATAAGGAAATTTTACAGGAGGAACAAAAAGTTGCGGATAACACAAAAGGGAAATGTACTTAGCTGGTTTGATCACATCTATTTTGAATGTTTCTATTGAATTATGGTAAGAGCTATTTTTACAGATGATGCCGGGTTCCAATCTTCATAAATTGGTACTATAAAAGAAATATGAAATTTTCGGACTTAGCTGGTTTGCGCCCGACACCATCAATATGCTATTAAAACAGTGACAATAATATTCATGAATCATCATGCACTCATCTCCTAAAGAATATGAAGTATGCAAGTTTACAGCAAAGGTCAGGCCTGTCAAGCGTTTCCTGTCCATTTTCAGCCTTGTTCAGTCTTATGAAGATTTTCCTTTTCCCAAAGTAGATTTTCCATTTCTCACTTGTGAATTCTCTGCTGACATTCAAACTTTTTACTTTCAGGTGATTGCAGAACTTCCTGAAATTGTGACAGAGGAGATTGAAGTGCCCCAGTATGCAGTTGGCCGGTTGATTGGTGAGTAATCAAACTAACAGGTTTCAAGCTAGATGCTGGCATGATGGGATCCAAAGATGTGGGACCCAAATTGTCAGACATGCTTTCCTTGTAAATAGTGATGTAAGTTTGTCAGTTTTCATTGTTTTTCTGACTTTTTATGTAGATTCAGATGGCGATCCTACTTGTGGACCACAACTTGCAGGGTTCACACAGGTCCTTAAAAGTCCTTGAAGTCCTTAATTTTCATAAAAGAAAAAAAAGTACCCAAAAAGTCCTGAAATTCTGAAAATGATGTCAAAGTCCTTAAAAAAGTCCTTAAAATTTGTGTTTCAATTGAAACATTTGAGATTCAAATCTTCTAGTTGCACACTGGATAATTGGTACTTTGAAATAACTAAACTTTTCAGAGTGAATTTACTATGTTTTAACTCTGGATACAGAAACATCCCATTTCGATGAGTGCTGCACACCACTTGTATAGTTGTAATATTTTTTGCCCATGGGTACCTATTTTTGAGTGCTGCATATATGGAATATTTCTTGGTCACAGGCACACAGGCCCTTACAATGAGTCCATAGGAAGTCCCTAAAAAGTCCCTAAAATTAGTTTTCAAGACTTTGTATGAACCCCGACTTGTTGTCATGGCCATTACACAATTACCTAGGTCACTTGTAAATGTTTTTAATGTCTAGTCTAACGTCCCAGATTAAATGAGGTTAGTTTGTTTTGTTTCCTGTAAAGCCTGAAGATATGGATTGATTTGTGTCTGAACTTTGACACAAAACCACTTTTGTGCAAGTCACAAGATTTGCAAAGCATTGATACTTTTTCATGCTTTCTGAAAATGTAATAATTACTTGGGCAAATGTGCCATGTCTGGGGCATTGTATGTTCCTAAAAAATTCTACATTTTGTCCTCAAGGCAAGAGCAAGGGTTAAAAAAAAAAAACGTTTGTCACAGCCTGCTGAAAGTGAATCTGCATCAAGATCCTAAATGTCAATAAGAATCTCAAATTTCATGTGAAAATTTTGGAAACTTTTTTTTTAATGAATTTTTTAAAATACCGTTGAAAACCCTAGGGCACAGGGAAATACGATCAGTTGAGGCTTCAGTTCCTAGTAAGTTAAGTTCTAAATCAGTGTGAAGAATACTGTGTAGATCTTTTCTAGTAACAAGAATGATGTAGTTAATGGGTAATTGTTTTTGTTGCGTTTGTTTTGATTAAATTTAAAACAAAATTATTTCATTATTTTGTTACCCTGGCCAGGTAAAGGAGGCGTTACAGTGAGAGAGATGCAGAGAATTAGCGGAGCAAGGATCATGATCGACGCTAGTTTGGAGTCCAGGGAAGCCAGCGGCCCTCGTATCATTATACTGAAAGGCTCCCGTCATCAAATTGACTCGGCACTGGTAGGTCGCGAGTTGGGAAGCTCAGCAAGTAGTGCTGGGCATGGTCTTGCTTTTGAGCGGTCAGGATTTTTTTGTCACCCCTTTCAAAATATCTAGATATCTAGATAGCGATTCAAATTTCAGAACAGTCTAGGTAAATCATGTCTTGACCGTCAATGCATTGCAAGGAGAAAAGAGGTAGGTAGGGTACAAGTTCGCCGACTTCTAATAAAGGCTGGTAGATTAATCTACTCTCTTTGGTCCCATTTCTTTTTCTGGGAGTTCGTTTCGAGGCACAAGCAACTTTGCGAGCGTCCCTGCACTTGGATGGGGTCTGGGGAGTTTTTGTTTTTATTTGCTGTTAAAGTGGAGACAGGGCATAGAGACAAACTGCTTCATTATGGAATAAGATTTCTAAAAACAAGTCAGAAGCGAGTTGCAAGTGGGTCACCTGGGTAACTGGGTTTGATTCATTTTTAAAACTGGATATCCAGATCTAAATTTGGACTCTTGCCCAGCACTGTCATCAAGAACGTGTTTTATACTCCCAGGGATGTCAAAAGTTCAGTTTTTCCCTCAGTACCGATTTTTTTCACCTGTTCCTGTTTCATTTCGTTTGTATTTTGTGTGTTAGTGATTATTTAAAAACTGTTTAACAAAATGTTTTTCTTCGTGCAAACACGATGACACGTTCATTTTTCAGGTTTTTTGGCAAAAATCATTTGGCATCCCTGTACTCTGCTCTTTTGTCCTGCAGGTGCAAGAACATCACCAGCTACCTTCTCATCATAATTTCTAACCATTCTTTCAACCGTTGATTTCCAGTGTTATTTCACAAGTTAAAATTGGAAACACTTTGCCTGGAATCACGGTCTCATATTTCTTCCCCAATTTCATAGAACTGGCGAGAATTGATATTTGAATTTTTGTATATTGCTCTAGAAATATTTGTAACCTGATAGTAGTGTAAGTGTTCACAAAGCACATTGTACTGTTGTGTGTGTACTGTATGTAAGCTTCTAATAACATGCTGCATGGTTCCAATTGGAGTTCAGAGGTTTTCAGAATTTTTCACTTTGAACTTTGGAAGTTAGTCCATGGTCCAATGATCTGTGATTGATGGTTTGCTTTGACTCTACAGGAAATGATACAAGAAAAATTAGAGGAAGAGGAAGCCTTCAGAGCCGAAGTGTCCATCAACGCAGCCAACCGAGAACTCCGGAACAAGAACAAAGAGCAGAAAGAACATATCAAGATGAGGGCAGGTATGTCTAAATAGAATCAAATGACATATCGCACATGGTTTTGTTATTAATTAGTGATGAAAGTGAACCTAAGCTCACAGCTGCCAGCTAAATTGTGAAATTCATGTGCATTATGCATTTGGTGTTCCTTTTAAAATTAGCATTGGGAACTGCTTTAGCAAGAATAAAACTAGTGAAAATACAGTCTGTCTACAAAGGTAGGGCTAGAAGTACAAGTGAAAGGTTAAATGTTATTGTATACTGGCTGAGGTACCCGGCATTGCCCAGATAAACCTGTTTATTCAATTTCTGGGTGACTAGAATGGATCTGCTTCACCTTGCCCATACTTTTTGAGGTTTATTTTCTTGTTGTTCTTTTTTGGTAAGTCTTACTGTACTACCAGGAATGGCAAGAATCTGCGCACAGGGCATCTGTTTAACATGCCTGTAAAATTTCCGACTATAGTCGGATTTCCGACTATTTTATAACGACCACTAAAAAGTCGCCTCGGATTTCCGACAATTTTATCACGACCACAAAAAAGTCGCCTCGGATTTCCGACAATTTTGGTTTGAGCAAAAAATTCCGACAAAAAAAAATTTCAGACTATTTTCTCACCAGCCAATTACAGGTCTGGTTTAATAATGGTGAACAATCACAGGAAGCAATTACAACATTGGGTCCATGGTGGTTGAAAAGAAAGGACCTTGGGGCGAAATTAGTGATCCAATGCAAACTCAAAAAAAAATACTTTCCCAGCATTTCAAGATGCTTGTGCAAAAGCTCTTCCTCTTTTTTTGTACTGATATGCTAATAACTCTCTTGACAATTTCTTACATCAGTCCAACGAAATGATGAACCATGGGATATGCCTGCTGATCCATTGCCTTTCAATCAAGACAGACTTCCTTTGAAGGTAAGATGTATACAAAGCAGACCTGCCAACCTCTACAAAAAATTTGTAGTTTCTACGAAAAATAGGGTGCCGCTACGGAAATATGAAATAAGCACGTGGACAACAAGTTCCGACCAAACGAAGTGTTTTTTTTTCCCATTGCTTCGCTATAGGCCTAAACGTTGCAGTGCAAAGCAATGAATTTTCTTGGGAAACCACGCTAGTGGTCCACCTGTACCAGCAAGGGAGATTAATCTGACAGCTTTCTCTCTTCGTTATGCGGGTCAGTGTCTGGTAATGGTAGAACTGGATTGAATTAACCAATCAAATGTAGGCCTACTTATATTCGGCGTGCTTGCTTTCACTTCTGGATTCTCATTGTTAGTGTTATAATTCATATTTTTGGTGTTATCTAGTTTACTGTTGAGACCTTCCCTTCACAAAATGCTTCCTCCGGCTAAGAAAAGCTGCCAGCAATTCCGAGAGGAGTACAGGGAACAATGGCGTTTTCTAAGGAAGTCGCGAGTTAGCCCAGTGTATGTATTTTGTACCCTGTGTTGCTCGGATATTTCTGTGGCCCATTTGGGCAGTTTTGACTGCAAAACCCACGTTGACAGTGCCAGGCATAAAAAAAATGGGGCTTCAACGAGTCAGGCAAATATTGCCACGATGTTCCAGTTGGTAGCTTCTAAGAAAGAAGACAATCATGCCATGCAAGTAATGCATGCCATGCATGGCAGAGGTCCTAGCTGAACACAGCTTGTCTCTAGCCATCACAGACCAGCTTCCTTTCCTTATGAGATGAATGTGCCCTGATTCGCAGATAGCACGAGATATTCGCTGTGCACGGACTAAAACCACTGCACTAATGAAAGAAATGAGCACTAAGGTACCTGAGGATTTAGTCAAATGCATGAAGTGCAACCATTTACAATGTCTACTGATGGGTCCAATTATGCTTACACTGTGTGTTTGTTTTATTAATATTATGTTCACACTTCTGGCAAACACGTGCTGGGGTGACTACTAATTTTGACCGTAGACTACTAAAAAAAAACTACTAATTCTGAGCCTGGAAGGTTGGCTGGTCTAACAAAGCAGTATGTCTCATCTCAGGAGTAGATCTAAAAGTGTTAAAAGTTGTTTTAATACTTTGTAAAGTTTAACAATAAAATCATAACGAGCAATTTTCTGTTACCCTCACACCAGGCTGATTACATTGAAGTGTACATCTCAGCTGTAGAACATCCGGGTCATTTCTGGGTCCAGGTGGTCGGCATGAAAGCGTTGCAGCTGGAGCAGCTTCAGAAGGACATTACTACCTTCGTCAATACAGATGAGGCCAAAATGGTAGGTAACGTAATTATCTCGTCACCATCACCAAAAACTGCAGTAATCAGTTTGGACTACTTTTCAGGAGAGGAAAAAACTTTTATTTTAGCACAACTGGCCAGTTATGATGAATTTTTGAAAGTTTGCTATTTGATTATTTTTTTGGCTTCGGAATCTGTAACCAAAATCATTAGATGCAGCTTTGGATGTATGGTAGTTGAATTATATGAAAAGCGATTTTTCGAATATTTTACTGACTGCAGTCTTAAGGAACAGTGGCAATATTGTTACTGTGTTGAGATAATGGTGGAAAGATAAAAGGTGGCCAAGAAAAAGACATGGACTGACACGCAGATGTGGTTCTTGTTTTTTTGTATGCTGGTTCTGTATTTCATTCAGAATATGGTGGTTCGTGGGCACTTGTGGTAGCAACTCCTTATGTCTTGTCTTGTCTTGTCATTCTGTTACATTCTGTCTATCGTCTTGCTTTTCCTTGCACAGTGTGACTGCAATCGTGTCGATACGCACGCTCCAAACTCAGACAAAAGTTACAGATATAGCTAAATTCTGCAAAGTTCATTAACTTTAGGACAATAATAATAATAATAATAATATATTGCATTTATATAGCGCCCAACCCCGTCGATGACAAGCTCTGGGCGCTTTAACAAACTCTTACACACACACACACACACGCATACACAAAAGAAATTCAAAAATATTTACTCTTGTTGCTGCCGAAAAACATCTAGCCTAGTTTGTCTGAAAGAAATGGGTCTTCAGATGGCGTTTGAAAGAACCAATGTCATTAATTTCCCTGGTTGTCTTTGGAAGAGTATTCCAGATGGTAGGGCCAAGAAATGAAAAGGACTTTTCTCCTACAGTGGACAGAGTCATTTTAGGTACTTTCAATTTTGTAGTGTCAGATGATGATCTTAGTTGACGAGATGGAACATAGTAATCAGTTAAATCAACTAGGTACGATGGAGCAGTATTATTGACACATTTGTGACAAATGGATGACAATTTGTACATTATTCTTTTCTCGACTGGCAGCCAGTGCAAACTCTGCAGAAGTGGCAGGGCTGAATCTCTTTTCTTTTTCTTCAAAACAAGTCTCGCTGCATTGTTTTGAGCAATTTGGAGTTTTCTAATATTTTTTTGTGAAATTCCAGACAAAAGGGAGTTGCAATAGTCAAGCTTTGAAAGTACAAAAGAATTTACTAAAACAGCCGCAGTTTCAGTCGAAATAAGATGTCTGATTTTACCGATTTTCCAGATTTCCATGTATAGAATGCGAATGAGGTGACTAACCTGAGATGACATAGAAAGATTTGAATCAATGTAAACCCCTAGGTTTTTTACTTTTTTTGAAATTTCTATTGAATTAGTGCCAATTATCATCTCAGTTCTGTCCACTTCTTGCAGAACCCGCTCACGGCCTAATAAAATAACCTCAGTTTTATCCTCATTTAGAGCCAGTTTGTTTTGGTTCATCCAGCTTTTAATTTCTGTTATACAGTTTCCAGCCTGCTGCAGAAGGCTGTCAACATCGCATGGCAAGGCAGAACTGTAGAGCTGGGTATCATCAGCATAGAAATGATATTGTAAATTAAATTTCTTTATTTCATGTACAAGTGGAATAGTATAGATAGTAAACAAAATAGGACCAAGCACTGAGCCTTGTGGTACGCCATACTGAAGCGCATAGGAAAAAGATCTTATTTTGTTGGTTACAACAAATTGGTGGCGATTTGACAGATAAGATTCGACCCATTTAAGGGCGACCCCTCTGATTCCAAACGATGTTTCTAGCCTTCTGAGCAGGATTTCGTGATCGATGGTGTCGAACGCTGCTGATAGATCCAACAAATTTAGCAGAGTAATATTTCCAGAATCTGCCTTTACTAATATGTCATTCATGATTCTTAATAGTGCAGTTTCAGTACTGTGGTTACTTCTGTAAGCAGATTGAAATGGTTCCAACAGGTCATTATTTCTCAAATGACACATTAGTTGTTGTAATATCACCTTTTCAAGGATTTTTGAAAGAAAAGGAAGGTTTGAGACGGGTCTATAATTTTTCAACATGTTTTGATCAAGAGTCGTTTTTTTCAAAAGTGGTGTTACCCAGGCTGTTTTAAAATAATCAGGGACAGACCCACTTAAAATAGAGTTGTTTATTATTTTTGTAATAGTTGGAACCAGTTCATCAATACAAGATCTAACCAAAAATGTAGGAATAGGATCGAGGTCACAACATTTTGATGGCGATGCCATGATGATAGATTTTACAGATTCATTCGACACAACACCAAAAGTGTCTATAGGATTTCCCTGAAACTCATCAAAATGATCAATGGCATCAAAACTGTCAAGATTTTCTCGGATAGTTGTAACTTTTTTATCAAAATAATCAGCAAAAACATTGGGCAACAAATTGTTCTCGTAAATTGTGGGTAGAGGTGTTTCCTTTCTTTTCCCTGTGAGTTCATCACAAATACTAAAAAGTTCCTTGCAAGATGTAGAATTTTGAAGTTTAGTGACATAGAAGTCTTTTTTTGCAAGTTTAATAACACATTTCCATTTGTTCTTCTGGTGTTTGAAAATGTCCTTGTGGACTGTAAGACCAGTCTTTAACCATTTCCTTTCTGCTTTGCGACATTCTGCTTTGGCTGCTTTGACATCTAGGGTGTACCATGGAGCGAACGGTCTGTTGGAGATTGACCTGGTCTTGATAGGTGCATGTCGCTGAAGTAGATCTTGCTGGATGTTATTATAAGATGTGATGTCGCCTTCAAAGTTCTCGAGAGCATTGGCCATTTCCGTCTTGAAGGCATTGATGTCGATACCTTTTATGTCTCTGTACGACACAACTTTTTTGATGATATTTGGCTTTGCGAAATCAATATCGAGTACGATGGTTTTATGATCCGAAATGAGTTTTTCTAGGACGGCGGTGTTGGTGAAGGTGCTCAAGGTTTGTTTGATGATCACTAAATCTAAGATGTGACCAGCTCGATGAGTTGGACATTTGATTAACTGAGACATGTTGCATTGGTCGATAAGTTCTTTAAGTCGTTTTACTTCAGATGATGTTTCAGAATCAAAATGAAAATTAAGATCGCCCAAAAGAACAGGGTATCCTTTCTCGCAGGTTAAGCGTGGTAGGAGAACTTCAAGTTCACTCAGAAAATTGGTTTTACTGCCTGACGCTCGATAAATGCAGACAAAATGAAAGACTTTGGTGCCAAGATCTAATGATAGCTCCATAATCTCAAATGTTTCAGGTTGGTAGCTAGTTTCCGGTTTAATAACAATTTTTGGTTCAAGTGATTTTCTGAAAATTACAGCGATCCCGCCTCCAAGACGATTTTTCCGAGGAAAAGATTTAATTTTGAAATTAGGAGGTGTCAGTTCATCTTCAATAATAGCATCACGCTCTTTCACTAACCATGTTTCAATGATAAAAAGTAAATCTAGATTCTTTTCGTGAATGAGGTCCACAATGTCTTCAGTTTTATTTCTAGATGACTGAGCATTTAAATAACCAACTCAGATGTTACTGCACTGGTCACATTCTACATCATCAGTGTCCACTTTGATTAAATTTGCTTTGCATACTTGTCTATATCCAGGGAGACAACCATGTCTACTGGTGATGTTATATGCCTGGGAGATAGTTCGGCGCCCTTTGTTATTTATGACTTCTATAGCCTGACTTTGGTTGCTCTGCCACATTTTCGTGAGTTCTTCCCTGCTGACAATGGATTCGTCCGGCTCTCGGGGGGTTCCCCGTTTGAATGATGGCTGAATGTGTGTTTTAATGAATCCTATCATTTCATCAATGTTGTTATGAAGCGAGATTCGCTGCTCGTCTTCTGAAGGACAAGTCTGACTAGTTCCCAGATCTAGAGGTAGAACGGGGACTGGGAACTTTGATAGGATGCGTTTCACATATTTCAAAAACGCTACACTGAAAGGTTGGCCGTCTGGCCTAGTTTTGTTGCACACACTGTCCTTGACCTTGTTGTAGAACACACTTGATAGAATAGTCAGTATTTTCCACCACATGCTAGGATCTGGATGAGCATAGCGGGGTTTAAAGATGGTAGGCTTCGTGCTGATAGCAATACGAAAAGCCTTTTCAGATATAATGAATTCGTCCCAAAGCTGGGCGTTGTTAAAGCGATTCCAACTCACCGGATTCAACAGTGTGTTATGGTCGACATTTTGGTAGTTCCGGTCGAAATCTTGAGGTCCAGGTGAAATAAGTTTTATCCTACCACTTCTCATGGCACTTTTATTAGACACTCTGAGCCTAGGGACTAGGCCCATAGTTCTGGTCACCATGGCTACGTTATCGGCGGCAGTTATGTTCACTAAGGTTGAATTTTCACCTGAAAATCCTGAAATTTTGCCTGATTTTTAGTTGTAGAGGCTGTCAGGTCTGTAAATCATAATGTCCAATTTCCATCCATGTTATTTATTGTACTCAATTTGTTCTTTCATTATTCTGTTCCAGAACTACCGAGTCACTGAGGTTGTTCCAGGAGAGTTGGTGGCTGCCAGGTTCGAGTCAGAGGATTCCATGTTTTACCGTGCAAAAGTTGTGGGAGAAACTGCTGAGGGTCAGGTTGACCTTTACTTTGTTGACTTCGGAGACAATGCTTATGTCGACAGAAAAGATATTTTTAAACTCAGGTATGATGCACTCCTGGACTACGATTTTTTAGGCCCAGGGGTTATAAAATGCTGGGAAGCCCCCAATAATAATTCATAAAAGCTCAAATTTTGGATACTTGAAATCAGTTTATTCAACTTCTACAATATAATGTCAGTTAAATTATTATATAAAGTGCATACCAGCGTTTTCATAAAAATAGTCCTATTGGTTCTTAGGAGAATGGCCTGCAGTATAAATTAAATAAGGTTTTGATATTTATAATTTCACTTAATCTCTGGGGGGCCCTCAGCTGGTGGAGGCCTCTTAGCTGTAGCGCATAAAACCCATGCCTTAATTTGGTATGTGAGAATGTGTCAGGGTTGGGAGGGGATAAGACATATGTTTTATTAACATAAGACTTCACAAAGGACAACTTTTCCAACTTTGCTTGAAGCCAAACTGTGATCCCACATTTCTGCGTGGGAGGGGGAGGTCTTTTAGACTTTAAGATATTTTTTTTTAAGATTTGACTTAAATCAGGGCTTTCCTTATAAGTCGGAAGTTCAGCTAGTTAGTGCCAAAAAAAATGTCACTGTAGAGTTTAATTAGCTGTGGCCTGAAATTGCCCTCTGTAATAATTTAGACTTATGAGTTCAAGAAATCTTTTTTTTTTTTTTTTTTTGCATTGTATTTGACAGGTCAGATTTTACAAGCTTTCCATACCAAGCAATAGAGTGCCAGCTGGCACATGTTGAACCTGTAGGTAAGAACTAGCACTAGTAGCAGTCCTTTTTTTATTTTCTGTCTCTTTGCGGTGTCTCCTGCTGCTGCTGTTATAGTGAATAGTGTTGCATTTGTGGTCTGAATGCTCTTAAATTTATTCTCGTTATTTTGGTATTCAAGGGTCATAACTGTCTAACCAGTAAAGGGACAAAACATGTTTAGTGCATATTTTGCGGGTATGGAGCAAAATTGTTGTATCTCCAGTGGTATGAATTGGGGTTCATAATGGCAATACTGTAATAATGACAAACTGCTTCTTGCAATTTTTTCGTCATTCCGCTATCTTTAACCAGTTCCAAATTACAAAGAAGCAGTATTGTTGTATCTCCCTTAAAAATGCGATCATTGAGACCAATATTGTGGTATTTCCGAGTAAGCTCACATTGTTCATATCACTGGAGATACAACAATTTTGCTCTATACCTGCGATTTGGGATTCCAAGTATGTAAGTCTGCTTTTATGGTGGAAAGTGCGTATCTGAAATATTTCCCCATATGTACAAGAAAGAAGAGGAGAAAACGAAAACGTATCTCTTATTTTTACCAGCAATAGGCCAGACCTAAAGATTCAACAGGTTTAACCATAGGCGCAGATCTACCCTATCATGTTCCGTATACTATGTGCCCAAAGTCGTGATTGCTTTTGTGCTCCCACCATGGCCCCACTTAACTAAGAATTAAAGCAAATAGAAAAACAGCCAAAAACACCATTTTTACATCAATAATTCACAGCATTCTTCAGGTCTGTTGTCAGACATTGCCTCTTATAGAATATTCAGGGTTTTAAAAAAAGTATTTGTAATATCTCTGGCAGGAGGGAGCTGGAGTGAGGAAGGCATAACATGTTTTGAAGATCTGACCTATTGTGCCCAGTGGAAGAGTCTATTTGCAAGGGTTGTGGACTACAAACATATCAGCTCCACTCAGAAAATGCCAATACTCCGATTGGTGGACACAAGCAACCAGCAGGTATGGATGTCAGACCAGATCTACTATTCTTTTTCCATCAGATTTTTTACTCCATTTTTTTCTGATCTTACTTATAAGAATCTGAGAGCTGAAAACTAACCCAAGGGAAAGTAACGAAAGAACCGTGAAAGGTGCAAAGTGGCTGTTACCATGCCAACGTTCCATGAAACCTAAACACAACTCAAAAATAGTCTAGGACAAGAACAAAAAATGAAAGAAATGCCACCAAATAAATAAAAGAGGAATCCCCAATTTAAATGACCATATGGACTAGGGACGATAGCAGTTTACTTATTTTACTTTGACATTACGATGACATTTTGTCACTTTGAAAACTGAAAATTGAATCTTGAAAAAGTTTTGAATTTGTGTATGAAAATCTGCCATGAATCCTGAATATGATTTAATGGCTTTGATATATTTATATATAATTTATATGTTCTCAGTTTTTGAAAAAATGCTGAAGTCATGAAACTTTTGGGGATGAAAAAACTGCTTTGTAGATATCTTATTCTGAAATGTAATTAGACAGAAAACAAGGTATTGTTAGGCTGTGGATTTCCTTACCAGGTTCTTGAGAATACAATATTCCACTAAGCACCATGGGTCTATGATAAACGAAATGGTATTATAAGTAGGACAGCTTTTTGTGTCAAATAAAAAAAATGTGTATTCGGGAACAAATACTCATTTAATTTTTATTTTGTTGTCTAGGATGTGGACATTGGTCAAGAGTTGGTCAAGTGTGGTTTTGCGGTCAATACAGACACAGCAAGCAGAAACACTCAACCATCCAGTAAAGAAAGCAGTGTGGCGCCGAATGCAAATCCAGTATGATAAATAACTCTATGTATGTGTGAAGATGAATCTACTTAGAAAGCTATTAAGAAATAGGAGTCATGAATCTGAATGTTTTGCTTTCTTGTGAAAATGTATTTGGTTATGATAATGGACCCAACCACATTGTATGGAAACAGGAAAGCGCATTTAAAATGTTTGTTTGCTGGATGGCAAAAACATGGCTGTATTTTTTCTTTCAAAGTTTATGTTTTGCTAATACTTGACATTGTTTTTCCACATGTCAAAAGTGGGAATTGTCCTCGTTCGGGCTTAGCTCAGTCCTGAAGAGATTTTCACCCACCTATGTATTCATATAGTACGTATTTGTAGGTATTTGACATGCTGGCAGCCTTTGACAGGGCGCAGGTTGCATTACAAGGTGGAGGTTAAAATTCTGAAAATAAGGGTAAATAACATCTTTTTGAGAATATCATGGTGGCATTAACCGATTGAATCTGAGAATTGCTGTTCACTAAAGGGGCAGTGCCGATTAAATTGGCTAATTCGCAAAGTAATTTAGAGAGATTTCCTTTTGACTGTAGGCTGTTATGTGGACAATTAAAAGTTAACATTGTAGGAATTTTATAAAAATTGGTCTGTCGTGGAAGTTAAACTATACATTGCCACTGAGGGGACAAGTGCCTCCCATTATTAGAATTAAGTCTGATAAAGAAAATTATTCTTTTTTTTTTGCCTCTCCTGTAAAATTTGTTAAACCAAAGTTGTGATAGTTTGCTATGCGGCTCTGGATATGTTGTCAGGTATTCGTAAAATTATGAAACACACAAGTTTACAGCTAGGTTCAGGTCTGTCTAGTCACAACCCTAGTTTTTGTTTGTTCCAACCTCCACTTTTTGCACAACTGAGAAATTCGACATTAAACGGTTGGTGTTTTAGTATTATGATAAGGAGTTAGAATAAATCAGAACTGTGAAACAGCTTGAGAAGTGTCACAGCACATTTTAAACAAGTGCCGAAGTGCACACATATGATACCTTTTCTACATACTAAAAGATCTCTTCAGAAAATGGAGATACAACAAACAAGAACAAAGGTCAGAGGTGGTTTGGGTCCAGTTCCAGCCCTGAAAAGATTTTTCAGTTCCCCCTAAGAGATCCAGGGCAAAGTCAGCTATACTGTTCCCTAACACTGTAGTAACTCAAAAAATTAGAAAAATCGACTTTCATTTTTAAATATATATTCAGCTACATAGAGCTGCATGGACTGAGCTTGGTTGCAGGTTCCTGAGCCAAAAATAATCGAATAGCAAACTTTCAGAAATTCGTAGTAATTAGACCAGTTGTGTTAAAATAAAACAGTTTTGTGCTTCTCCTGAAAAGTAGCCAAAATCTATTACTACAGTTGTAGGGCACAGTAATGATATATATGTGAGTGTGCATGAGAAAACCCACAATATGTCGACAGAGCTGATTTTGAGAAAAACGGCTTTGAAGTGAAAATATGGGTCCGACACAAACTTTCAACTTGGCTGTTGTTTAGGGGGCCGTGTCATGTTACAGGGTAAACTGTAGATGAGCAGTGAACACTACTCACTATGATCTCTATAAAGGCTTTGTAATTAGACTACGGTCTTCTAACAAGATCCAAAAACTTCCGACTTGGCTGTTTTTTAGGGGGCCACGGCATGTTACAGGGTAAACTGTAGATGAGCAGTGAACACTACTCACTATGATCTCTATAACGGCTTAGTTATTAGACTACGGTCTCCTAACAGCAATCACTCCAATATTAATGGGTCAATTAGCTATTGCCACTTTTAGGATTAAATGCCATTATCTCAAAATCTTGTTTAAGGGGGTCACTGACTTCAATTTATCAGAAATGTCATGTCTTTAATTATGTGTACAGAACTCAAAATCTCATGTTTGCGACTTATTGTGGGTTTTCTCATGCACACTCACATATTGATGCAAGTTATGCCAGGATGGCCTCCACAATATGAAATACACTGAGTTTGTAAAGACAGTCTTCATACACTTTTGACAATCACAGATTTCTTATGTTTCTTCAGTTTCTTGCTGTGTTTGTATTTCAAGTCGCAACATTGTAATTAAAATACAACATACATTCTAAGCCCTTGGGTTATGCCAGAATGGTATATTGCCACAAAATATGGGACATACCGTCCATGTCATCACTGCTCTATGCAAGTGCCACAAGTCATTTTTGACACTTGTGAGATGTTATGAAAAAACTGTTTCTTCTCCTGTAATTCATTGAATTATGCCATTACGATTCTGTTGGATTATTACATTTTCCTGTCAGCGCATTTCTCTTTCCGTAATATTACTTGTTAGCCGTCAAGCTCAGAGGCGTGTTCAGTTGTGCGAGCACCTTGAGGCGCCTTGCATGTTGACCGTTCCGTGTGAACCACCAATAAGGCAGCCATGAAGCGTTACGAGGTCCCTGCCACAGTTTTCCAATATGGCGACCCGCTAGAATTCAAAATGGACGCAGTTTGCCAATATGGCGTCTCCCATAGGATTTCATGTCGTGTTCCAATATGGCTGTGCCCATAAGATTCAAAACAAAGCTCCTCTTTTCACAATTAATCTTCTTATAACCTTTACAGAGCCACCAGTCTTCTCTAGAATACTAAGTATTACAATAATACCATGGTTTTTGCTTACATTTCTGTAGTTGCGTGAATCAAATCGCCTCGCGATGTGTCTGCCATATCTTGACGCCACATTGAAAAGTGGATTATACGCAAGACAGTCCATTCAGTAGAGTGCCTGCCAGTCACAAATGTGCAGTGCAGCACTATGCAATCTCTCAGAAGACTGCCTGCGCAACTGAACACGCCTCAGGAATACAGTGAACCATCCAGAGGGTTCATAGCGGACCTTGAAAACCTGGGAAAACCTTCAAGAACGAAAATTGTTTTTCAAGGTCTTGAAAAGCCTGGAAAACAAAGCACAACCTTGAAAAACCTTGAAAAAACAAAAAATGCGATTGAATTGAAAAACAAAAAAATTTGGGCCTAGGCGCTGGGCCTAACAGAAACGGAGACGGCTGTGTAGTCGCACAGGTTTTTACGGGCATAAGCAATTCACGAACATGCGTAGTTTTTGTCGCGGTGTTTTGTGGCCTTGAAAATGAAAAGGTTGACCTTGAAAAAAACCTTGAATTTTCTCATCAAAGTCTGCCATGAACCCTGACCATCAGTTACATTTTGGCATAAGTCTGATTATGCTGTTATCATAGAACAGTGATGTCACACATGCCATGTACATCAGAAAAGTCGTGGAGGGATTAATAAATGAATGTACACCGTGCTGAACTATTTTACATTGGTTATGATTTTAACCCTGAGAAGATAATAGGGCGGATGGTCGTCCCAATTATTTTACAATGAAAATGACAATGGGTTGATTATTGGCCTATTTAGAAAGCAGTTCTGATTAGCCGTGTCATGATCTTGTACTTGTAGCCAATCAGAATCCTTGTTTCATAAAATCTTCAGATCTGCACATATCAATGATGGATCTTACTGTTTTGTAAACACATCAGCGTTTTTTGTCCTGTGAAGTCCCCGTCTTTCTAGATGGATAACATACAAAATAACCGCGGCTCCAAAGGGTTAAGACAATTGACACGGCTATGTTGTGTGTCCTTAGGTGGAGGAACAGTGCATTTCCTTTAATTCCTTCCTCATTATTCACAAATGCAGTGCCAATTTTTCAAAATATTTTAACCACTTTTGTTTCCGATGTTATATCTCAAACGTTGTCTCAGTATTGAAATTTCAGTTTGCGGCAAATATGCAAAATGATATAACCTGTTTAGTAGTGCTTTTGACCTTGATTTCCTAAAGATGACAGCCCCAACTGTCGGAGAACGTGGATCGATGTTGGACAGCATCAGTCAGTGTCTGTGGCTGTCCATCATATAGTTCTAATCTTATAGAAACTGCTTAGTCTATTGCATCTCCATTGTGCTAAATATGACGGCACCGTTCCTCACAGAATCCGGACCAATGTTGAATGTCAATGTCTATGGCTGTCCATGTAATTCCAGATTCAAAAGGTTAGTCTTCGAGCTAATCTAGAGTGGCTCGCCTAAAATTTCAGATGCAGCAAATATGCAAAACTGTATAATCTGCTTGGTACATTAGGTCTTGATTTCCCAAAGATGATATCACCAACCCAGGCAGTATCTGGACCAATATTGGCCTGCATCAGTCAGTACCTGTAGCTGTTCATATGATTCCAGTTTCGAAATGCTAATTTCGTGGCTAATCTAGAGTAGCTCGTTAGATGTACTTTTTTCTTCCTTCTCCCCAAACAGTTTGTACATTAGTCCCATATAGATATTATCTCAAACATTGACTCAGTAATGAACTTTCACATGCGGCAAATATGCAAAATTGTATAACTTGCTTGGTGCTTTGGATCTTGATTTCTCAAAGATTGCAGCCCCCTTGTCGTACCAAATCTGAATCAGTGCTGAACAGCAACCGTCAGTGTTTGTCGCTGTCCATGTGATTCCAATCTCAAAACACTGATATTGTTGATAATCTAGATTAGCTCGCCTGTTGTGCTTGCTTTTCCTTCTCCCCAAATCCTTTATTTATTAATTCCTGCATCTGAATTATTAGTCTCTGGGCCCCAGTCACAGTTGTAGGGTTTACTAGTTCCCCTTTTCTGACTAAACCCAATCCCTACCAATTGCTGACAGTTGACTTTTCAGGTGCAGCAAACCCAGTGACAAATGTAGCGGATGTCTTGTTTCCCAGTTTCTGACCAAACTGACATCCCTGTGTCTTTTTATGAGGGTTGGTAAGGTATGATTGCCTTTATTAATTAGTTCCAAAGAACTCAAAGGCATTTCTTAGTTTCTGGCCAAACTGACTCCCCGTACAAGTTTCTGTGTCTTTTTGTGAGGGCTGGTAATGTATAGTTGCCTTTATTAAATTAGTTCCTCAGAACTGGATCGCCAACTCGAAACTAGCCACGGACAAATGAGCTCAATTTGACGCTTCAAGGCTAGTCGGAGTAGCTCACCTGTTGTACTTCTTTTCCTTCTCACCAAAACCTTTCTCTATCAGCTCCTGAGAGTTAACTGACCAATGCTTACAAACTAGCTAAGGACAAATGAGTCCAGTTTCACAATACCAATGTCATAGATAAGCTAGAGTAGCTTGCCTGGTATTCATCATCTGTTTCCCCCCAAACCCTTTCTCTATTAATTCCTGACAGTGACAGTTGACCAACGAGTCTCTGATCCAAGTCCTGGTTGAAGTATGACAATACCAATATCATAGATAAGCTGGAGTAGCTTGCCTGGCATACATCTTCTGTTTCTCCCCAAACCCTTTCTCTATTAATTCCTGACAGTGACAGTTGACCTAAGAGTCTCTGATCCAAGTCCTGGTTGAAGTATGACAATACCAATATCATAGATAAGCTGGAGTAGCTTGCCTGGCATATAGCTTCTGTTTCTCCCCAAACCCTTTCTCTATTAATTCCTGACAGTGACAGTTGACCAACGAGTCTCTGATCCAAGTCCTGGTTGAAGTATGACAATACCAATATCATAGATAAGCTAGAGTAGCTTGCCTGGCATACATCTTCTGTTTCTCCCCAAACCCTTTCTCTATTAATTCCTGACAGTGACAGTTGACCAACGAGTCTCTGATCCAAGTCCTGGTTGAAGTATGACAATACCAATATCATAGATAAGCTAGAGTAGCTTGCCTGGCATACATCTTCTGTTTCTCCCCAAACCCTTTCTCTATTAATTCCTGACAGTGACAGTTGACCTAAGAGTCTCTGATCCAAGTCCTGGTTGAAGTATGACAATACCAATATCATAGATAAGCTGGAGTAGCTTGCCTGGCATATAGCTTCTGTTTCTCCCCAAACCCTTTCTCTATTAATTCCTGACAGTGACAGTTGACCTACGAGTCGCTGATCCAAGTCCTGGTTGAAGGGGATATTTGTGTCTTTCTTTTGACTAAAAACTTTGTCCACCAATTTGTGACAACCAACTTGACATCCCAGTCTCTGCATCTTGGCGTTGTAGATGATATTTCTCATCTTTTTCTCAACATACCCCTAATTGATTATGTCTGGAAATTGACTTACAGACTCCACAACATCACTGCTCTACCATATGTGTGGTGCTCTAGGAAAATCCGTCATGTGTCAAATTTCATATTTTGAGAATTACAACTATTATGAAAGAGGGACAATTTCTGTGTATTTTGCTTTTTATTTGAAGTCAATATCTCAAATAATTTTTGAGATACGGCCGTTTAAAGTGTCAGGTGTAGTAACCCAGAGAAACAGAGAAAAATTACCTGTGCAGACGGGTTTTCGTGGAGTGCCACACATATTATGTCAGGCCTATAATGCCAAAAGACAAATGACAGTTGTTCATTGCATTCCTGAGCTTGATGGCTATCGGGTAATATTATAAATAAAGAAATGTGCCAATAGGAAAACTATATATATTTTTTTTAATAATCCAATAAAATCATAATGGCATAAGTCACTTAATGTAAGGAAAAGAAATGTTTTTCTTCAAATTGTGTGTCAAAAATGACTTATGCTATTATTTAGTGTAGAGCAGTGATGATATGCCAATCATAGTTGGAGGAGGTGTTTGACTTCTTCTTTTCTTCAAATTGAGCTCTGGGAGGGGGGGATACTTCATAGTAGAGGGCGATATTCCTGGACGTCACACTGGCAACGTCTGATGTCTCAAATCCACAGGTTCAAAAATGAAGCGATTACACTTTATCTCCTTAGAGTGACAAGGTTCTAACTCCCTTCCATCAACTTTTTAGAAATTGATGATAGAAGTTTCATGTGCAGGTAGCTTTTTAGAGATACTTTTTTTTCTTTGAGTAATTCTTACAAATCACACATGAACGCGCTTGGTTCAGGGTTCATAGCGGACCTTGAAAACCTGGAAAAACCTTCAAAAACGAAAATTGTTTTTCAAGGTCTTGAAAAGCCTGGAAAACAAAGCACAACCTTGGAAAACCTTGAAAAAACAAAAAAAATGCGATTGAATTGAAAAAACAAAAAAATTTGGGCCTAGGCGCTAGGCCTAACGGAAACGGAGACCGCTGTGTAGTCGCGCAAGTTTTTTACGGGCATAAGCAATTCACGGACATGCGTAGTTTTTGTCGCGGTGTTTTGTGGCCTTGACAATGAAAAAGTTGACCTTGAAAAAACTTGAAAAAAAACTTGAATTTTCTCATCAAAGTCTGCCATGAACCCTGTAATGATACTTTGACACAATGGAGAAGGCCTGTAGAAGCAGTACGTAGCGTGTAACAGTTCAGCAAAAAAGGTTGAGATAGAACCATGTCATTCTAAAGGGACGACTTGTTTTTTGCTTCTGGCTCAAAACCCATTCTGTAGGAGATCCCGGCATGTCTTCTTCTCCTTCTCACCAAAACCCTTGTCAATCAGCTCCAGAGAACTGGACTGCCAAAGCCAGTCTCTGAATTTCAGTCATTGTACGTGTACAAGTTATGATGTGCAACGAAGCGGAAAGACTTGGAATAATGTAAAGAGACTGGCCCATGATAGAGAGGGATGGAAAGTGTTTGTTGGTGGCCTATACCCTGATCCAGGGTGAGAAAGGCAATGATGATGATGATGACGTGTACAAGTTGGGGGACGACTTGTTTCCTGCTACTGGCTGAAAACCCATTCTGTAAGAGATCCCGGTGGCTTGACTTGAAAGACCTAGCAGGTCTTCTCCTTCTCACCAAAACCCTTGTCAATTAGCTCCAGAGGACTGGTACACCAATCCCAGTCTCTGAATTCCAGTCATTGTAAGTCGGGGGACGAGTTGTTTTCAGCTTCTGACAGAAACCGCATTCTGTAAGAGATCCCGATGGCTTGACTTGAAAGACCTAGCATGTCTTCTCCTTCTCACCAAAACCCTTGTCAATCAGCTCCAGAGGACTGGTACGCCAATCCCAGTCTCTGAATTCCAGTGATGGTAGCAAGATATATTTACTTTCTACTGTTGGTCAAACCCTGTCTCCAGCAGTTCCTGACAAACTTACTTTACCATGGCAGTCTCTGCATCTTGGTGATGTTTGTAAAATATGCTTTTATCTCTTGCGATCTTAGTTTTTGTTTGTTTTCTCCCCATTCTGTGAAAAACTGGTGATCTTTTAGTACGTAGAAGAGGTATAACAGTTGCATACTTTGACACTTGTTTAAAATGCGCTGTGGCACTTATCAAACTGTTTCACATTCTCATTTTCTAACTCCTTATCATAATACTAAAACTGGGCTTTCATGTAAATGGAAACTGCAAAATTGAAGTAGTGTAATGTAAAAAATGTTTTCATATATATGGAAATGCCGTTGATGGATTTTTGATGTTTCAGTTGCCGTTTTGATGGATTTTTGTTGTTTCAGTTGCCGTTTTGATTGATTTTTGATGTTTCAGTTGCCGTTTTGATTGATTTTTGATGTTTCAGTTGCCGTTTTGATTGATTTTTGATGTTTCAGTTGCCGTTTTGATGGATTTTTGATGTTTCGGTTGCCTTTTTTGGTGGATTTTTGATGTTTCAGTTGCCGTTTTTTTGTTTCTGTTTGCACATGAAAACACAGCGTAACGTTTGACTCAGAATTTCTTAGTTTTCCAAAGAATGGGAACAAACAAGAACTAACCTGGCGTCGCACCTCTCACCCAGCCTTGTTCTAGACAATTGACATTCCAATCTCTGCATGTCAGTTAAGATTGTATGGGGGAGGGTGTTCATTCTCCCCTTCAATCCTCTGATGGCTTGTCTTGTTTCACTAGAGATTTGAAGTTTCAGTCTCTTGTAATCAGTTATTCCAATTACAATTATAGGATACCCTTGGTTGTATTTTGTTTTTCTTTTTCTGACCAGTCTTTCTGTATGAGTTCTTGACGGCTTGGCTTCACAGTACTAGCTGCCAAGTTGTTGTTGTAAAGTATAGTTGTTCCTGTTTTTTTTTCTGACCAAATGCTTTCAGTGTTGAGTTCCTTTGCGGCTTGATTCCTGAGGACCAGCTACCCATTCGTCACAGTATGATACAGTTGACTCTTTTCTCTGACCAAACTGTTTCTCTACAAGGGCCTGTCGGCTCGGCTCCCGATTACTGACTACCTGGTCGTTGTTGTTGGGTACAAGTGTTCCTTTCATGTCCAAACCCTTGATGACTGAGTTCTTGGCGGCTTGGCTATCCAGTCATCACTGAAGGGTTTCTTTTTTCTTTTTTTTCCGACCAAGCCCTATCTATATTTTTCAGCTCCTGTTGGCTTGGCTCCCAAATACCAGCTACCCTTTCGTCACTGTAGAGTATAGCTTTTTCTTTTTACCTGACCAGACTGTTTCTCTATGAGCTCCTGACGGCTTGACTCCTCCCAGGTACCAGCTACCCGGTCATCCTTAATGGGTATACTTTTTAAAATATTTTTTTAACCAAACCCTTTCTGTATGAGTTCTTGGTGGCTTGACTCCTCAGCTGCCCAGTCGTCGTTACCGGGTATACGTGTTTCCTCGCTGTGAACAAGGTAATTCTCTAAAAGCTGTTGGCAGTTGACATATCAGTCAGTTGCAACAGTCCTGTCACAATATTACAGGGGGGATACTTGTTGTCTCCATCTTCCTAAAAACAATTTAACAATTAGTTTGCAAGGAGTTGACTTGCCAGTTTCTACTTTCAGATCACGGTGGTAGGGTATCGTTGAAGAGGTTAGTTCAAGAACGAGGCTAAGTTACACATTGCTAAAAATTGAACCACGCATAACAGTGGGAACTAGTCTTCTCATAGCAATATCATCCTTCTATCGTTGACCAATGCTGAGACTGGATTTGAAAGTGGGCCACACCAATGTAAGAAGAAGGTTAAGTTATAAGTCCAGTTTTTTGTTGTTGTTGTTGTTGTTGTTGACTCAAATGTAAGAGGAAGGTTAAGTTATAAGTCCAGTTTTTTTTGTGTTTTTTTTTTTGTTATTGTTGACTCAAATGTAAGAAGAATGTTAAGTTATAAGTCCAAGTTTTTTTTGGTGTTTTTTTTGTTATTGTTGACTCAAATGCAAAAAGGATATTAAGTTATAAGTCCAAGTTTTTTTTGTTTTTTTTTAAATGACTCAAATGTGGCTTAATTCTGGTCTTGTACTAATCTCTTCAATTCAGTTTTTGGTTCCTGCTTTTGACCGAATTTTTTTTCTAGATATCTGCAATACCAGTCTGTACCCTGTTCACGGCGGTAGGATTTACCAAACACGTTTTTCCCCTAGTTTTGAGATCTTTGCCAGCAGCAGTTCCAGTAACCCAGTCATGGGTGTACGGTACTGTTGCTTCACCCAGTGACTTTGTCTATTTGACATAGACTCTTATCCAGGAAAGACAAAATATGATGAAAAGAAAAAGTTGTATGTAGCAAAGCCTGGCGTCAGAAATAATACAGAAACGATACAATAAAACAAAGGAAAAAGGGAAGACACACCAAGCTGTCGGTATCTATGCCTTAAGCCCTTTGTCAGAAGAGAAAAACATAATAATAAAGGGTGGAAAACTGAACCAATAAAACAATTGAACAAAGAAAAAAAAATGTAAGATTGTGAAATCAATGTGAGTACTTAGCTGCGAGCCC
Source organism: Onchidella celtica (assembly GCA_963931925.1). Classification (NCBI taxonomy): domain Eukaryota; kingdom Metazoa; phylum Mollusca; class Gastropoda; order Systellommatophora; family Onchidiidae; genus Onchidella; species Onchidella celtica. The sequence goes on from OZ007584.1 coordinate 24,126,566, forward strand.
AGACATGGAATTTGGGAGCCCAGTACGTCCGTCAATGTATGGAGGCTGGAAGTGACGCATTTGACGTACCCCCTTTCCTTGGTGTTTTATTGTATCGCTTGTGTATTATTTCTTATGCAAGGCTTTGGTACATAAAATCGTTTTTTTTTTTTTCGGTCATATTTTGTCTTTGCTTCAAGCCTTGGCTGCCACCCCACAGTTTTTCTGTGGTTTGTATATCTTTTCAAGAAAGTGCGAGCATGTCAATTGAAGTGAGGCAACAGATCACTTTCATTATGTACAGTTTTCAGTCCAAAGTTGTTTGGCTAAAGGAATGACTTGTATTTAAATGTGACTTAACCCCTGGTCTTGTACCACCCTCTTCAAGTCAGTTGTTGGTTCCTGCTTTTAACTGAATCTTTTAACTAGTGTACCTACAATGCCACACGTCTGTATCCTGTTCACCGTAATAGGATTAAACTCGACTCGATTCCATCTTCTTTTTCCTGGAGTTTCAAGATTTTTGACTGCTGAAGTCCCAGTAAGGCAGTCATGAGTGTCCGCTATATTTGTTTCATCCTGTGTCTTATTTGACGTAGTTGATTTTACAGAATTTTAAAAAATCATATTTACAAGGTTCATAGAGACAAACTTCACGGTTCGGGCTTTTTCCCGCTAGATTTTTTAACTTCACTTTTAGTTGTTGTTTTTTTTTGTAGGAATCTGAGGATTGAAAGCTAGGCCTAAATAAGACAATGAAAAAAAAAACACCGTGAAAGGCGCAAAGTGGCCATTAATTTGCGGACGGGCTCTTAAACTCAAATTCAAACTATTTGTCAAGACAGCACGAGTGTGTCAAATGAATTAGGGCAACCGGTCATGTGCTAATCACTTTCATGTGCACGGCTTTGATGCCCCTAGGCCTACATGACATGGGTCACGGTCATGCAACAGTCACACTTTCTTACACCCCTTTCGTAAAGTTCAATAAGTTTTGCACACACAAATTACCTGTTCATTATGCCAGGGTTAGCTATGAACACTCTGTTTCTTTTCAGTGTGCCGGGGTTAGCTATTAAGACAATATCTTTTCACTGTGCCAGAGTAAACTATGAACACGCGAGTCGTCTGTTCAGTATGCCAGGGTTTTGCTATAATGTCATCTGTTCAGTATGCCAGGGTTAGTTGTAAGGACAAAGTTCATCTGTCCAATATACCAGGGTAAGCTATGAACACAGGGTTCATCTTGTCAATGTACCAGGGTAAGCTATGGACACACAAGTCATCTGTCCAATATGCCAGGGTAAGCTATGAACACAGAGTTCATCTGGTCAATATGCCAGGGTTAGCTATGAACTCACCTTATCTTTTCAGTGTGCGAGGGTAAGCTATGAACACAAAAGTTTTCTGTTTAATATGCCAGGATTAGCTATGGATACAAAATTCATCTGTTCAATGTGCCAGGGTAAGCTATGAACACACACGTCATCTGTTCCATATGCACGGATAGCTTTTAACACACAAGTCTTTTAGTCACCATGCCACAATAAACTATGGCCACAGGTCGCCTGTTGTATATGTCAGGGCAAACTATGACCACAAAAGTCATCTGTTCAGTGTGCAAGGGTTAGCTGTGAACGCACGGAAACGGTGATCAACATATCACAGATAGCTGTATACATACAGTTTTATCTGGTCAATGTGCCAGGCGTAGCTATAGACACAAGTTACCTGTAATATATTACACACCTTAGGTAACTGAGCATCCCCTCAAAGCTTTGAAGAAAGCTTTGAAATTGCCCACATTCTTTACCTGGACATATTCGTGTTCTACATGTGAATCATTCACCGGATTTACAGGACATATTGTCCGATTAGGAGATTTTCTCTTTCATCTGGAATAATTCTAGTTTTGGGACGACTTGCATAAGACACAGTTGTCCCGTCATTCTACGAGTTACTCAGTGTACACGTATAAGCTGATACAGTGTTTCTCAACCTTTCTTGTCCCACTTCAGTTTTTACGGAAAAAACAACATCAAAAACAAACACTCCACTATGATCAGACAAAGCTAGACTACAATGCGTACAAAAATATGTTTTGAAAGATTTATGTATCCAGTATGTATCTTACTATAAAAAAAAATTTTTTTTAATAGCAGCGGGAGTAATTCATTGTGGTGTAATTTTGGCCCCTTTTTTGTTCGACATTACAGCCTAAATGACAGATTCAGCAATTATAAAGTTAATTTTCCTAAGCGTCAACTAATCCAGCGCAATCGCTTTTGTGTCGACCAATTGTATTGATTCAAGTTTCAGGTATTTTTAAACAAAGAGTAAAAACGTACGATAGAAATTAGAATGATCTTTATTTTGGCTCCCTGTAGTAAGCCCACTGTGCAGGAAACATCAATAGGCGTTCAATTCGGTGCGCAGTTTCCCTACCAGAATGAGTGTGTAGTGCTCTGGTGCGTATGAAATCTGTCGTAAGAATGTAGAATACGGGGGGTTCTGGACCAAAAAAAAAAGAGAGAGAGAGATAGAGTGGTGGGTTCACAGGTTTAGGCCAGATAATGCCAGGAACCTCATCTGGTGCATTCAAAAAAAGTTTTAATTGAACTTTCAGACTCTATTCACCTGTTTCTTACTTCCATGGGAGCCTTGCCCTTGACGCTGGCAGCATAAAAATGTGTTTGATTCGAAGGCCTAATTTAATCAGTTCCAGCCTTAAAAGTCATCATATTTTGTGTTCCAAAATCCCTGCGCCCCATTCTGAAGTCTTAAGCCCCATCAGAATATGCCCCCCGAGGGTGGGGCCCAGCCCCACCTTGAGAAACACTGAGCTTATGCATTGGTAACTGAGCGTCCCTCAAAATTTGCTGGGACAATCTGGGATCTGCTTAATTCCATACATGGGTAACTTCATTTTGTTTTTACTTTTTTTTTCATGGTTCAGAGAACATCACATCAAAACATAATGAAAGCTTTGAAAGTCTCAACGTAAAAATCAAACATATATTTCTTTCACATTATGGCTGCATTTTCACAATACCTCTCTTGTCTTTATCATTCTAAATGCGTGTAGTCCTGTTTAATTACGTTCAGCTTCGTTTTTAAAAGGTCTTCTGTCAACACACAAGCTATCTGATATATGTGTGAGTGCATCTGAAATACCAAATTCCCAAGAAAACCCCTACAAAGGGGGAATATTTTACTGTGGAAATTGAGATTTGCTTACAGTATGAAAGACCAGCCATTTTCCTGCATGGATTTAAAATATTTTGCTTGAAATTTGCCATAGAATTTTATTTCCATTTTTTGTTTTTTGCCTGTTTGCTTTTTGGCACGGACGTTTACCTTTCTGGATTTTTAATTTCACTTTTATTTTACCTTATTTGTAAAAGTTTGACTGACGAAGCAGTGAATTTCGACCCAAAGGAAGAAACCGTAAAAGGTGTGAAGTGGCCGTCGTTGTACCAAATCGCTGTCAAACCCAAGTTCAGACTCAGTCTCGGACGACATCATAATGCTGTATCAAGCTGCTAGAATTGTCTTAATACAAGAAAAGGAGTGAGCACAACGCCTCTATGCTTATTTAACTGCACCGACTACCTACCAGTTAACCCTCTGGCTCCCACAGGGCCGATATATCAGCCCATCATGTGTTCCATATCTGTCAATCATTGTACAAGCCGTTTGATCTCGTACATCTTGCTTCAGGGTCTTCCTGAAAGACACAGTTTAGCCGCTGGTATAGTGCCATTGGTATCTGAATTTGCCCGCAAAACTTGATGAAAATTTTGGAATTCTCTACATAAAAATCGCACATGTATTTTTCAGTGTTGCAGATGAATTTCGGTCTCACCAGTACATTTAAAATTATAAATCTTTTCAAGGTGTCACCCCCTCCTTTTTGCCTTGGGATTCAGACTTTCCTGGCAAAGGTGTGAGGTGGAAAATGACCCATTTCCTGCCATCCCACCATGGCTAACACATAAATCAAACATTATTTTAGATCTCATGGCATGTCCCAAGAACACCACCATGCGAGAAACTTACAAGCAGATGTTTAGAGAGGCAATCAGTAAATACCGTGTTCACAGGCTTTTCTACACAGACGGCTCTAAAGACCATGACTCAGTAGGAGCCCCTTCATTTTCAAGCGCAGATGGCCAAAACGAATTCCTCAGTCTCAACCCCAAAGCTTCTGTCTTTACCGCTGAAATTCATGCCATCAACTTAGCCTTAAATCTTATATCCGATTTCCAACCAGGACGTTTCATTAAATCTTTTTTTGATTCACTGCCCTGCCTCTATGAAGACCCATGAAATCAATAATCTGTTACAACGGCTTCATACACTGTCCAACAGGAATATATAATTGTTCTATGCTGGATCCCTGGACACATTGGCATTAAGGGTAATGAAACAGCAGACACGCTAGCCAAAGAAACATTGAAGTGTACATCATAACACCTAAAAGTACCACACACTGACTTTAAACCCGTTATAAATACATGCAACTTCATTAAATCGAGATGGCAGGAAAGATGGGATCAACAAATATCAAATAAACTACACCCTGTCCAAGATCAACTTGGACGGTGAACCCATGCCTCTCAACAAAATCGGAGAGATGAAATTGTCCTTACAGTCTTGGACTCCATGCGATAGTCGCTCAGCCCTCATTTGATAATACACCCGGCTGGCCTCTGGCTGCTGGCCCACATTTCTGTTTAACACACTCTTTAAAAAGGCTAATTTTATTAGAGCCACTTTAAGTAGTAGACTCCGCCTGAGTCATACCGTGGCCTTCTGTCATACCCACCTCACACTCTATTATTTGCTGGGGGGGGGGGGGGGGGAGAAGATCGAACCGAATGTGTGGTATGCAATGGACTCATTCTAAATCTAAAGGCGGTCACGTGATGCAGGAAGCACTTCCGTGGTTCACATGTACTGCATCTAGATCTAGATTAGAGCTATTGATCTACGCAGTCAAAGCTTAAAGAAACTTTCCTTTCTTACCGCTCCTTCATGTTTGATGCGGCATGTTACATGATAGTTGACCGACTTTCTCGTCTCTGCTTTCACTCTTGCCCTGATGAGGAAAGCATCGGTAGCTGGTCGACTGAAGCCGATGTTCGTCACAAAGTTCTCTTTAAAAAGTTTCTGACCCTTGATGATGGTCGCAGTATAACTGTTGTCAATGCCATGCGCATAATTTAATAATGTTGTGTATTCTAATATTCTAGCAAAGGCGAAATCTTTTAACAACAACGGCTCAGTTTGTATTGAAACATACGCCGGCTCCGCGATTGCTTACAATGTTATTCCTTGATCACGGGACTAAGCCTTGCGCGAAAGAGAGATTTAGAACGAGTCCATGTTCAACTATCAGTACTATCACTGAAACAGAATTTTAACTGAATGTATAAGGTGTAGACTTCATGCATATCTTGATATCCCAAGGAGATGGTGAAACTATGCCTGCGGGTCCATGAAAGAATTATTTTCTGACGTGGACCCGCAGCGCATCTTCTCATTAAAATTTCTGAAAGAGGTCGAACTCTGCACGTTGATTTAACAGACATATCGCATTCACAAACTTCAAAGACGTACATGTACTTTACAACATGGGCATTTTCCCGTTAGATCTTTTAACTTCACTTTTATCTGATCTTTATGGACACCAGAGGGTTGAAAGCCAGCCCAAAGAGAGAAAAACAGTGAGAGGTGCAAAGTGCAGGGTTCACACAGGTCCTTAAAAGGGCTTAAAGTCCATAATTTTCATAAAAGAAAACATAATTACTCAAAAAGTCCTTAAATTCTGAAAATGTCGGCATGGACAATTGCTTATGCGGCCCGCGCTTGTAAGTCTGTCAGTTATCCGGCCCTCTGTGAAAAAAGTTTGGTGACCCCTGTTATAGACATATTTTACAGTACGTGCCTTTTCTCGGTAGATGTTCAAATTCACTTTTATTTAATCTTAGCTATAGGAATCTGTCGGCCGCCAGCTAGCCAAAACTTAAATAACGAAAAAACAGATGTGAAAGGAGTAAAGTGGCCGTTATCGTGCTGACATCCCTTTCAACTCAAACTGAAAACTCAAACTCATCATAGAATTCAGAGAAAGATTTGAAATTTTCCACATTCCTCACAAATGTACATTTTCATGCCCGCTGACTAAAAGTCGCCTCCAGGTTTGTATGAAATATTTAGAATTCTCAACATAAAAATCAAAAATATATTTCTTCTGTCCTAGTGACTTTTTGGTTTTCCACCAGATTACCGGGGATCTCTTCTCACAAGAAGATTTTCTCCATCATTCATTCGGAATATTTCTAATTTTGTACGGAAAACCCGCGTAAAGGTGTCCTGAAATTCAACAACTTGCCAGGTGTATTTCCTGATGGTAAGTTAATACTGCCTGAAACATTGCCATGAAAAATTTGAAGCTCCCTGCATGTTTCACGTGGACATTTTTCAGTGTGGAGCTTCTACAATCTTGTGTTACATTGTGGAGCTTCTACAATCTTGTGTTGCATTGTGGAGCTTCTACAATCTTGTGTTACATTGTGGAGCTTCTACAATCTTCTTTTACATTGGGAAGCTTCTACAATCTTCTTTTACATTGTGAGGCTTCTACAATCTTCTTCTACATTGTGGAGCTTATACAATCTTCTTTTACATTGTGGAGCTTCTACAATCTCCTTTTACACTATGGCGCTTCTAAAATCTTCTTTTACATTGTGGAGCTTCTACAATTTTCTTTTACATTGTGGAGCTTCTACAATCTCCTTTTACACTATGGCGCTTCTAAAATCTTCTTTTACATTGTGGAGCTTCTACAATCTTCTTTTACATTGTGGAGCTTCTACAATCTTCTTAAATTTTACGCCCCTGAGCTTCTCCACAAACTGTAAAAAATAACAAATTAACTTTCATTACTATTGACTATAAGTCCTCTCCTAGGTTTGATGAAAAAGGTGGAGTTCTCTGCCTTCACCACAAGGACAATTTACAGTGTGGCATTTGTACTATCTTCTTTTACATCGTATAGAGACTTTACAATCTTCTGTTATATTGTGAAGTTTCTACAATTTTCTGTTACATTGTGGAGTTTCTACAATCCTGTTTTACCGGGAGAGGAGATCCTCCCTCCCGAATGTATAGCATGTGGCTGCCAGCTGTCAGCTACATTTCAGCAGAATGTGTGGATTTTGGCGCACATCTGAAGAAAGCGCTATGACTGCGGATCCATGAAAGAATTAATTTTCTGACGTAGCCCCGCAGCACAGCTTGTCCTTTCTGAAAGAGGTCGAACTCTACAAGTTGATTTAACAGTTGTTTTTTTTTTTTTATATAATAATATAATATACAAGGTTCATATAGACATACTTTACAGTATGAGCCTTTTCAGGTTAGATTTTTAACTTTACTTGTAGTGAATGGTAGTTAGCCCAAAGTAAGATAAGAAAAGGAAAGAAAGAAAGGAAAACGCGCAAGACGCAACGTGGCTGTTATCGCGCCGTCGTGTCGTCGAATCCAAAACTCATGTGACTTCACGGTCTTTCTCTGTCATTGTAAGCAGTTCTGTTTTGGCCTCATTCAACTTGTTTGACGGTTTTCCATAAATATACAAATTGTCTGCTTTTAGTTTTATATGCCTTTGGTAACTGAACTTCTCCTCCAGATTTGTATGAAAGATTTAGAATCCTCCACATAGAAATCAAACGTATATTTCTACCATACTAAGTCTTGTGAATGTTTTTCGACTGATTGCTGGGGATCGCTTCAGTCTACTGATAAGAAGATGTTCTCCATCATTCATGTTGAGCATTTCTATTTTGGCACGGACAACAGGATCTGTTGTAATTTCACATCTCGCCAGGTGTATTTGCTGATGGTACATGGTGAGTGTGTATTTCCTGAAACATTCCAATGAAAAATTTGGAGCTCTCTGCATGTGTCACATGGACATTTTTCAGTGTGGAGCTTCTACAATCTTCTTTTACATTGTGGGGCTTCTACTGTCGCTGTTATATTATTGTGGAGTTTCTACAATCTTCTGTTACAACGTGGAGCTTCTGCAATCTTCTGTTACATTTTGTAGCTTCTGCAATCTTCTGTTTTATATTGTGGAGCTTCTACAATCTTCCGGTATATTGTGGAGCTCCTACAATCTTCCGTTATATTGTAGAGTTTTCTACAATCTTCTGTTACAGTGTAGAGCTTCTACAATCTTCTTTCACACCTGGTAGCTTCTCCACAAACTGTAAAATAACAAATTTACTTTCATTACTATTGACGTAAAGTCTTATCCAGGGTTTGATGAAAAAGTTGGAGTCCTCTGCATTCATCACACGGACATTTCACAGTATGGAGTTTGTGCAATCTTCTTTTACATCGTGGAGCCTTTACAATCTTCTGTTACACTATGGGGCTTCTACCGTCAGATTGTTACTCTCAAAAAGGCGTTCTTTTACTTATCATAATAATATTGTATTTTAAAGCCATTTCAGCAGAAAGTTGGATATTAAACTTCTGTTGCCTTCTCAATTAACACTGTTTGACAGAGGAAAGTCCAGTTCTCTCTCGATCAGTTCCCAACTGTCTGACACCTTGGCAAAAGGCGGGAAATTCTTGTTTTACGCCTGTCTCCTGGGAAAGGATTGTTGTTAGGTGACGACCGTAGTATAGTTCTGGCTGTAAAGGGGACATTTAATTTCAAGGCAACCTTTTCCACAACAGGAACATGAAATATTTTCATCCGGAGAAACAGGAAGGAAAGGACCATCTGCAGAAATAAAAAGATCCACAGGAAATGCTTTGAAACTGTACGACAGCTTGAGACACAGGCAACATGCTGAGCTTGAGCAATCTACTCTCTTTCGTTTCCCTCAAGTGACATTCCCGTTAGATTTTTAACATCACTTTTATTTTGGTCTTTATTTCTAAGCATTTGGGCATTGAGAGCTACCCAAAGCGAGACAACGAAAAACTAGTGGAGGGCGCAGTGTGGCCGTTACCATGCCCACGCCCTGAATCCTACTACTGTCATAAGACAATTGCATTGCCATTTTTTGGACATCCTTTGACTGCCAGAGCCAATTAAATCAGCTTTCAGGAGTGTATCCTCTATTGAGGTTTCCAAAACAAAGACAGGCTCAGATGTTAAATTTGTAGGATAAAGGCTTGCAGTTAGAACACCTTTTGTGGGACACAGTAACTCTTTCCTGACAGTAATAGGGTTAAACCCAGACTCAAAAACAAACAAACCAAAAAATCTTCTTTTCTTTATCTGTTGCAGTTTTTGGTGTGGACTTGGGTTGGAAACTTTTTTACCGTGGTGTTCAGCACCATTTTCCTTCGGCTACTGCTGGACATAAAGTTAAATGCCGTAACTGGCATGACCTTTTTGATGCCAGGTGGTTCCTGCTAATAACCTTGCCTGTCAGTATCACGGTGGGTTTTTCTGTAAGCCGCTTTGCTGCCTCAAGGTAGAAAAGCTATGAGGCCACATGTGTCCAGGCTTTTGCGCCATTAGTAAGCTCAAACTCAAACTCCAGCTTTTCTATACTTGCAACATGGCGATAAAGTATTTTACGCTGTAGTGCCCACAACGAACATTTCTGGCAAGCTTTGGCGCTTACAACATTACATGACGTGTACTTTTTGGGGGGTTGAAAGAACTGCGCATATGGCTTTATAGAAGAGACGAAAGTATATTTTAATCTTTCTTTTGAACATTTTAAGTTTAATTTGTCCCCCAAATATACTCGGGACAGTTGCGCTATTTTGTTTGTGTCTCATACATCCTATACATTTTACGATATCTTGTGGTGTCTCACAGACTAATAAATTAACCAGACTGGAAACACGAGCTTCGGGCTGTGTCGTTTTTTACGGAATTTCCCGAGCGGCGACCGTATAACCAACATGGCCGCCGCTCGGGAAATTCGGATTCTAGTTCTATCTGCAGTAGAAATTTCTTTTTATTTGTCAAGATTGGTTGTACATGTATTAATTTCTTGGTGCGGAACCAAACTTCCGCGTTCATTAGGCGTGTCAAAATGGTATCATTCAAAATTGTAGCTATGCTGAAGCGTCGGTCGCTACCGTAAACCTATAATGGCGGATGGTTCATGACCTTTCGCTGTTTTGTGACGTCACACAATGGGATCCAGTCTGGGTATTTTATTAGTCTGTGTGATGTCCTTGATCAAAGAGTCCATCCGTTTTTGTAAGTATTTTTCTATACTGTACAATCCAGTCAGGGGTCGCTGACTGGCGTAATTGCAGTATCTTGATTCTTTGCAATGCGCTCAAGACGAGCAATGAATAACGGTAGTCTCTCAGTCAAAGACTGCTGAAGGGCATGATTGCAATGCCTTGATGTTTTTCCATTCCATCTAGACGAGCAATGATTTGCTTTGGTTTGTCGTGAATCAAAGATTCCATCCATTATTATAACAAATCACTGGATACACCGCACAATTCAGTGGCTGCCTCGGAGCATAATTTAATTGCAGTGTCTTGATTCTTTTCGCACGTTGAGTTCTTGTGATATGTTGTTGACTTAAGATCTCATCCGTGGTTGTAATAAATCTTTTTTTCCAAGCTGTGGCATTGTAAAAACAATCTTTCACACCGTGTAAACAGCCTTGTGTTGTTTATTACGGGCCATGGTCTTACGATAATCTTCCATACTGTTGCAACTAACGGGCCTTTGTCACGTTAGATATCTGATTTCACTTTATTTGTAAAAGTCTGAATGACCAAACACTGAAAACCGATTCAAAAGAAGAGAATCAAGAAACCGACGAAGTACACATACTATTATAAGTAAACCTCTGGCGACCTCAGTTCTTATTTGTTCCAACTCCACTTCTTGCATATAATTGAGAAAGCCGACATTAAACATTTGCGGCTTCCGTGATTATGACAAGAAGTGGAACTGAAACAGTTTGATAAGTGCCACAAGGCATTTTAAACCAGTGTCAAAGCGTGCATTTGCCATACCTCTTTTACATACGAAAAAGATCTCCAGTTTTTTTTTTCTCAGAAAATTAAGATAGAACAAACAAGAACTGCGGTCGCTCTCTGATAAAGTACGGGTCAGCATTGATGATCCGCATGTTCAGCTGTCGTTAGCACAGGCTGAAGTATGTTCTTCTTCAGTTTGCTCCATATTTGGGCAATAATTCCCTGCTTGGGTACGTTCTGTATCGGAGATCTCCATGTTTCTTCTGACGGGACAAACCACCTGTAAAGGTTGAAAGTACGTCAGCAAATGAATGTTCATCCTCCTTTTTTATTGTTGCTATGTAATTCAATTGCTTTTGTTGTAATGCAGAGATACACTCGAGCCAAAAAGTTAAGCAACCCCGGGTTATGCTCAGAACTGACAACTTTATTTTTCAATTAATTCAAACACGTTCATTGGAATCAATTTATTGTTATGTAAGTCTGAAATCACATTCAATTTCATTTTACCCACCCCAAAAATGGGGCTTAATGACTTAAACAAAATTTTCTTTTATACAAAAACAAAAAAGTCAATAATTGAATGGCAATAGTTCACAAAATAAAGTTAGTGAAGGTTGCTTAACTTTTTGGCTCGAGTGTATATTATACTGTTGATGATTTTGAATTTTGCTCAGTTTTTGAAGCCACAGAAATGTTTTTGAAATAAATACATGTATGTTAAAAATTTCATTATCGCTTGTTTGTCACTTTTAATTTATAATATATGGTTCAATGTGTGAAGTTGTGTATAGGTCATAATATTGTGAAGGTGTAGTCTGTATTAGTGTGTGGTGTTTCTTTTCTGTAACTAACAGACAGGTCCTAAAAGTCCTTAATGTCCTTAATTTTCATAAAAGAAAAAATAAGTACTCAAAAAGTCCTTAAATTCTGAAAATAATGCCAGAGTCATTAAAAAGGACTTAAAATTTGTGTTTCAGTTGAAACATTTAAGATTCAAATCTTCTAGTTGCATAATGGATAAATTTGTACTATGATTGAAATAACTAACTGTACAACTTTTCAGAGTGAATTTACTATGTTTGAACTCTGGATACAGAAACATTTCGTTTCAATGAGTGCTGCACACCACTTGTAATCTTGTATAGTTGTAATATTTCGTGGTCACAGGCACACAGGTCC
>OZ007584.1:24138915-24148915 GCA_963931925.1 Onchidella celtica
CCCAGCGGCGACCGTATAACCGACATGGCCGCCGCTCGGAAAATTCCGGTTCTAGTTCTATCTGCAGTAGAAATTTCTTTTTATTTGTCAAGATTGGTTGTACATGTATTAATAATGCATTAACTTGCCTATCCTTTCATTCTATTGTCTACAGCTGCCTTTTTTTTTATTGTTATAAATGATGACCGTATGGACTTTTAGCGACCGGTGCATTGTAGCTATGCTGAAGCGTCAGTCGCAACCGTAAACCTAAAATGGCGGAACTTTCGCTGTTTTGTGACGTCACACAATGGGATCATCCAGTCTGGGTATTTTATAAAGGAAGCGCATATGTTGTACGGATATGGACAGTGCGTATCCGTACAACGCACACAATTCGATGTCGTAGAACACACACCGGAATACTATATTACTGACCTTGTTAATTTGCATAGCTTTTAAAAATATGAATCGGCTTAGTAGCAAAACAATCCGACTTCAGCTGCTCGGAGACTACGTGATCTGCGTAATAATATATTTGAGTGTATGTCGATCACCAATGCTACCCCAACACCTTTTCGCCTGATTAGTCAATCTGACTACCGCCCATTGATACAAACTGACTAGACCCTCACGCCCCCAGGTCCATCTGACTATTCCATGTGTTGTCACTTTAAATTCGTGAACACCATACCAAGTTTTATTTCAGCAAACCTTCACCAGTCGCGCTTTTTGGTAAACATGTCGTACTGGTATGCACTGTCCATATCCATACAACATGTTGTACGGATATACACTTCCATTTATTATTCTGCGAAGGGACCCAGGCAAAGCGGAAGAGAAGGAAGGCTAACACCCCATCTGACAAACCAGCCTCACATGCTTTGGCTGGAAATATGGAAAGTACCCGAAGATTTGGGCCTGAGGTACCTACTCTCGTTACAGAGAAAAACCGAGGCGTCTCGAAGTGTATCTAGTCAATGCTTTCAAAAGCGAGCCTGAAGAAGAAAAAAAAAAAGAAACACAAGTGACTCGGGTGAGGTTCGAACTGGCGACCTCTGTTACGGCACCAATCGTCCTACCAAGAAGAAGAAAAGTTACTGGCTTAGCCCATCATCTGTTCCGTCTCTCCGTCGTCTCTTTCCCGTGGCATAGACAAAGGGGGGGGGGCGGGGGGGGGGGGGAACTGTAAAAAATTATTGCTATAGTAAAGAGAGTCAAAGAGGGGACACTTGACACGAGATATTAAATATGTTAACTCTCTAGCATCCAGGGTACCATATTTGAAACAGATCATTTAGAATCTAAATGCTCTATCTTTGCTACACTTACTCTGCCTATTTTATTAACAAATAATTTTTCCAATAAATATTTATAAATTTGCAATAATCTAACTAACTAAGATAAGATAAGATAAGCTATATATATAAGATAAGATATGATTTTACTATCTTGTTTCCAGGAAATTTCTTGTCACAGCATTCAGTAACAGTACAACAGCAAAATCTAAGACCTACAGGTCTTTCACGCACACCGCACGCACGCACATAGCTCACACAACATTATCAACAAGTAAGAACATTACTCACACACACACACTGTAAGAACAATCCATTAGGAAAAACTAACAACAGCATACCACATCAGGAAACACTGCTACTTCGAACTGAAAGTTCAGCATATTAGTTCAGAAATTTTGGAATTGGCAATTTTCGTCTGGGCACTAGAGGTTTGAAGAAAATTCGTAAAGATTAAATACAGATCAAATTGCCACCGACTCCTAAAACTGTGGGCTAGATTACAGGGAAGCAAAATACTGTTTTATTTTAGCACAACTGGTCTAGGAACAATGAATTTCTGAAAGTTTGCTGTTCGATTATTTTTGGCCTTCAGAGTCTATAACCAAGATCATGCAATGCGCCTTTGAATGTAGCGTAAAATAAATTATGTAATATAGAATATATAATGTAAATATATATGAATCGATATTTCGAACTTTTTAGTTACTAAAGTCGTCGAGGAAGGTGTCGAAATATTAATATGCTGCATTACGCAGATACCGGAAGCTCAACCGATGCATGCTCCATCTAAAAAAAAATGGTGGTCAAGAGAGGTGTTTTTTGTGTGTGTGTTTTGTTGTTGTTGTTGTTTTTGCTCAACGCTACAGCCTCAATGACAAGTTTCAAAAATTATAAAATGAAATTTCTCAAGTGTCAACTAATCAAACCCCGTGGCTTTTGTATCTACCTATTGTGTTTCGGGCAATTTTTATTATTTTTTTTTGTAGTTTTAAACAATGTAAAATGAGTGTATGATATTAATATTTATCATATGGAACTTTTCTTGAACAGAGAGAGTGTGTGTGTGTGTGTGTGTGTGTGTGAGAGAGAGAGAGAGAGAGAGAGAGAGAGAGAGAGAGAGAGAGAGAGAGAGAGAGAGAGACTGGTGCACAGGTATATCCCCGGCAATGCCGGTTACCTGTCTGGTGTTCCAAAATGTATTATTATAATTACCAATCTGAAACCCATTCCAATAAACGGGGGTTAATATAACAAGATAAGAATCAAGTAATCATCCTATGTGGGAAATTCAGAGTGTTGTAGAACACATACATGGTACACACATCTTTCGCATCGTTACATAAACATATCATATCTCAATAACAATAACATTTGCTCAAAACGCATTGTGGCACTTATCAAGCAGTTTCCAAGTTCCGATTTATTCTAACTCCTTATCATAATAACGAAAGGCATCTTAACGTCGAATTTCTCAGTTGTGCAAAAATCGGAATTCGAACAAAAAAGAACCAAAGTGCCGATACTTATGTTTTAGGACGTGAAAATAACTTAGAATCTTGCAATTTCTTTGTACCAAGCCCAACAGAATATCTAAATCTATTCTACACTGATCTAAAATTTTACTAACATAATGTGCTTTACATCTGAACCATAAACAATGCCCAGGACATCTAAATAAATTTATGAAAAGAACTGTAACATAAGTTTCCCGTGCTCGGAACCTTCGAGGTCAGTACCAAAAAGTAAATTTCCCTCCTCTGTAAAATTCAGAGTTTCTATTCAAGAAATGATCAAACTTGCATGGAATACACAGCAAATGTAAAAGTCATGCCCCCAAAGTGGCCCCAAGGGTTTTCAGGGCCCCACGCATGCGAAATTTACATTGGTTTTTGAAATGGAAAACGCAATGTATTGCTTTGCCCGGTTGAGGTGGGGGGGGGGGCATATTGATGTCAAGAGCACAAACACAGTGAGACTCGTTTTCTGCTCGTAATCAATTGTCTACTGTTGATGAGTGGAGAGTTTATTGAGAGAAAATTGAGAGTGCTTTCGTTTTTCATACACGCTTCTCTCAATCGCGTAGTATTTTACATATAAACCTACAGGTAGACTGCGCATGACGTCACGGAGTGTTTTTGTTCTGGTTTTTCGCCACTAAAGATGGAGGGTGGATCATCTGATTAGTGTAACTTCGAGATATTTCTAAGCGGTTAAAATGAATGCTAGCTGCATTGTAATTGATTGCTACGATGGGGTGGAAAGGATGGATCCAAGCTGGTCAGATTCCCTACCATCCGTGCAAACAAGGGAAAGGAAGTGAAAGAATTGACCGAACGTCTCCCATTGAACGTTTTCACACGTGCCGTTTTTTATTGTAGCGAACTACTTTGAGATCGCCGCCGGTTGGTTCGCGATGCCTCCCGTGTTTGCAGTGCAAATCAACTAACGAATCAAAATGAATGCCACAATCGCCATGGTGATGAGCTGGCGCGGTCACTAAAGATGGTGGATTTGCGCATTCTACCTATAGCTGTGTAGTGAACAGAACTCAGTATTTTCTCTATCAACTTATCAAAAGGAGCACAGAAAGATCATTAGATCTATGTTTTACATTTTCATAATTTTTTTCAATTCCTGGAACTTGAATAAACATAATTACAGAAGTGATTGGGTTATCGTTCGAAAAGTTGACACTTTTAAGAACATGAATGTTTTGATTATTGAAATTGTCATTTGAAGGGTCCCATGGTGTTACTATCTTAACTCGGTTTTTACTAATTTTTAAGGAGAAGAAAAAAACCCTAAATAACTTTCTTCATCAGCATTAAGAGTGACGATATTTTCAAGAATGTTATTAGTTTGATCCTTAGCTTTCAGAATTTAAAGCCTAATTTATAACATAATCCGTGGGCTGCAAAGTACAAGCATGCCAAATATGTCAATTTTTGAAGAGTAAAAAAAGTCGAGTTACGATAGTTTAACATGCTGTAGCGGTGAGTACAGAAAACAAAGTGTAGAATTTCCACCACAATGAAATACTCCCTAGCCAGCAACCGTACAGACGTCCGACGTTTAGGATCGACGTCAGATTTGCGCAAAGGAATAACATCGTTCCTAAGTAGATCCCCTAGTTACGACATCGCGCCGATGCCGGCTTAACGTAAGCAACCTGGCCATACGTTAATCCTACCTATCATACGGAAATCTTACCAAATATACGTTGGCTTGACGTAGGGATGTTGCGTGGGCTCAGCTACTATTTCTTTTATATTCAGAGAAGATGAGTATCCTTTTATCTTTCGAGCTTGTCACTGTCTCTGTAAATTAACTTGAAGCCACCCACGGGCAACTTTTCATATAACATTTCAGCTGTCTAGGATGTCAGTTCTCTTAGGGTCAACTTGAACAGGTGTTTGGGGGGAGTGTTAAGCTACACCGTGATGGGGGGCCGTTGACCGCCAGCTGTTGTGATACCCTGGAGAGTTTGAGTTTGAGTTTAGAGAAAGCATGTCGACCCGATAACAATAGCAATGTGTTAGAAAAAAAAAGCATCACGATGGACAGAATCTAACAGAATGACATCACAGAAGTAGACACTCTATAGAGGTGCCCAACAACCATCCGCACGCTTCACCAAAGCTTGAGTTTGAGAGGAGGACGAGCCTTGTGCCAATTGCGTCGATTCTCCGCTGTTGCTTGACCTGGACTGCTATTAACGAATTTGTCCTTAATTTCACAGACGTGCAAAAGCGCGTGACTATGATCGTCTTTAAATAATGATCCTCAACACAAACTTTCTTTGAAAAATGTGGGGATGCAGTGAACTGAAATACTCCTACTAAATATTAAAGCCCTTCTATAAATGATATGTAATGTATGCAGATGCTGATTTTGAAAACACTTTGTTTCAATTTTAAAGACATGAAGCCTGTATAGACGTATTTACTTCAGAAATCTAACTCATTTAACGTTTCTATGTCTGTAACGTATAACTTGGCAGTTCCAAGTACATGACGCATTTCGTCGGATTTTGGTGTGCAAATTTATTAGTTTGCCATGAATTTCATTTTCTGTATATCAGAAATATACCTATACGATCACTTCACAATTGCGTTATTCATTTTTGGGATGATTTCAGATGAAATTCTCACTTTAATCAGACAATCACGTTTCACTGTTCAATAGTTACATTGTTTTGTTTCGTTGATCTAAGAATCTTTAAAGGAAAACCCACATCCACCAAAACCGCCATTTTAGACTGCAGCTGTAAGGGGAGGGGGGGGGGTCTAATTACAAAGCCAAAAAGAGAAAATACTGAGATATGTTCACTGTTCAGCTACAGCTTTCTAAGTAAAATACTACCCTCCAGATAACATGACATTCGAAATAAAACAGTTTTATTTGATTAATAAACAACAACAACAACACCAAAACATGACTTAGGCAATTATATAATGACCGTGACGATTTGAGGGGCCCATCGAAATTGAATTGCCCTGCCCACCACCTACCGAAGGTCTAAATCCGGCCCTGACCGTCTCCTTCCAATCTGCAAACAAAAAGATGAGTCAGGGAGGAGCGTCTTGAGCCAGCCCCATGAATTCTGGGTGTTACATGCGTAATATCAGGAACTTGGCGCCAATTATTAATGCTGGATAAATCAGAATTGACGCTTTCGTTTTCATCGTGAAGTGCTAGAGTGTTTCCAGAGACGCAGTGAAGAAAATGATGTGTTGAAATTGAGTTCAGTAAACATGCCAAGGTGATTAATAAACACAATGTCGTCACTGGTGGATTAGAAGTCAGGGCAATCACTAGACAATAGAGAGTTTTCCCTGGACGTCGGCGTAGAGTAATTTTTTGCGAAACTAAAATGTGTCGCTCTTTGACCCCGGTGCCAAGTATGTCTCGGTCCTAACTAACGTTTTTGAGCAGTCGTAGGATTCGGGAACACCACGACGGCCTCGCCCGTAAGTATCTAGTGCCTATATTTTGCAATATTTTATGCTTAAATGTTATTTTTATGATCCTTGAACCTCTTATCCACGATGTGAGTAGTGTATACGATTTTAAAAACATTGATTGTTTTAGTTATTCAATTGTAAACACACCAGGGGTTGAATGTGGGCTCATAGATATGTTTCAAAGATGGCGGCTGTTGTCCCCATCCCTTCGATTACAACTCTTTTATTCATTTCATGGAGTGTTAACAGCAAGAAAAACCAGTACAATTTGAAATTTCAACTTAGGCTATTGAGCACCTTTGAAAAATCAAGTGCTGACGTGTGAAAACTGAATAGTTTTGGTGCTAAGTGACTTGTATTCGTCGAAGCGGCGAGCACACAACTTGAAGTAGTAGATCGAGATCTAGATAGACTAGATCTATGTCGCACATCAGCTGATCAAGCAAAGTAGGCCCCACTAGAAAGTGTGTGAGAACGGTAGACATGAATGAAAGTTCATTTCACGAAGATTGTATGCTTTTACCATGCTCAGAGGCATGTTGTGATGATTTTACCTTAAATGTTTTCCCTATTCTTTACTCTAAATTTGTTAAACACACACGACGAGAATTAATTCAGGCCCAAGCAAGCATGATTATTTTGTTCTGCACATGAAAACAAACTGCATGTAGTATAGTATGCTATTGCCATTTTGACATTACATCTCACTTCCCTAACTTCCTAAGATTGCATTTATTGATTTAGATTTTTTTTTTTAAACACAACAGATTGCAGTTTGAATTTTTCTGCTTCTTGTGAATCAAATTCCTCAACACATTGGTGGGGGGTGTCTTGTGTAAGTTGTAACAGAATTTATACTTAACATGTGGTTTAAAAGTAATGAATAATGATTTTCATATATAGATCTAGCCTAATATCTCTGCATGCATCCCATGCATTTTCTCTCCATTGATTAAAATGTGAAATCTTGATTTATATAAAATATACACAAAATAATAATATCTGGTCTATCATTCATAAGGTCTATCATTTTTCATGTCATGGTAAGGCCACAATCATGCCATAGTTTAGATCCTCTATCAGGAACAGATCTATAGCAACACTTTTCTGTTAAAATGCTCTATATGGACTGACCTTACACTTACAATAATTTTAAAGCCAGTTGAAACTTACATTTAAACTGGTCATCCAAGTATCCAGGGTTACATTATTTGTTTTAATGAATTTTGAAATTTTCTACATATTTGCAGACTCATCATCAACAAGAGCAGCAGTAGCATCCCCTTTTCAACAGTTCAAATGTGTGCCAATCTGTGATACAATCATTATAAAGGTAGCTGTGGCTAGTAACCAATATTTTATAGCCTGGAAATTTGAAGACATCCTGTCTTTTGAGGAAAGGGGCAATTCTTCCTAAATTTTATCAAGAATAAGTCAGTCATATATCAGAACAACATGTTTGTCCACCTATTCCATATTCTAAATTTGAATGACTTTCAAAGGACTTAGATAGAAGATAAACTATGTTATGCAAGAGTTTAGTTTATGATAGGTGTCCATTTTTTTCCTTCGAGTCCGTCAATTATTTAGAAAGCATGAAGTCTTAAAATATTATAATTATCATCTTCATGCATAGTACTTTCTTAACTTACAAGTTACCTCCCATATGAAGTATCCTTATTGAGCTTAGAATGATTTTGCTGTTTACTGTTAGGGAGGATGTTGATTGCTTTTGAAAACTAATCATTGTTATCAGCCTGACTTTGTACAGTGTATTTTCTTTTTATTTTCTTTTTAGAGAGATGAACTATTCAGGAACTTTAGTGCCAAGGCTCTGCAAGTCAAGATCCAATTTATGCAACTTAAAACTTCAGAACACAAGATATGACTAAGTTGCAGTGGTAAGTGAATTTACAGTTTCCGTTTTGCTCATTACATTTGAACTTTTCTTTCTTTCTGCTCTTTTTTTCTTAAGTAACCAAATACTATTGGACAGATTTGCAAATCAATTAACAATCAAATATTGTAAATCTGAATGACTTTAAAAGAACTTAGCAATTGTGTTAAATATTTCTTATCCAGCTCTACACTGGAAGCTCAATGAAAAACAAATCTGAGCCAGCGCATTCATTAAATTTGACTTCTTACTGGATTTGTAGTGAGATACTTCCACTGTTTGACAAATTATTGAGAAGTGTAGTTGTAGAAACTGACTCTTAAAATTCCTGGTTGGAAGATACCAGTAAACTTTTATTATAGTGACTCGAGGCTTCTTTCTGCTGCATATGTTTGCCATTGAGTATATTATATTATAGGAAGTGAAATTTATTCATAACTAAGACTTATGCATGACAACGTTATAATTACAAAACTAACACTTACATATATAGAGTGTTCTTAGCTGAAGCCATCTTATTCATTACCATCATGCTATAGATTATTTAGAGCTGTCCACATTACATTATTTAGCACACCGTCAACATGACTCTTTCTTCTGTATCTTTTACAGAGCTCTACAGTCAACATCCTGAGGAGTACTACAACTGATCGACCAAATATTGGTACATGTACCACTTCAACAAGGCAGCTTAGGCTTCTCTGTTGATGTATGTTCAAAGTTAGACCCATTGGACTGAATTATTATCAACGCCTGCTGAGATTTCTTGTGAAGTGAAGCTGAGATGGATGAAAACATTCATCATCTTATCATGGCCTTAAATATTAATTATTATGATATACCCGACCTTAAATTATCATTTTTATTCTCTGCTTCTGCTTGATTTAGGATTGTCAACTCTTTCTTATCTAGCAGCAGAGACTATTGTAGCGAGTTATAACTTTTATCCAGTAAATTAAGGTACTGAAAAGTTAAATGGCCATACAAGTCTTTACCTTAGCTGATGAAGTAGTGAATCATCATGTAGATTTGTTGGAACTAGGAAATATACCCATGTAATACAGACACACTGTGTCCATGTAGATATTACTGAAAACAAGATCAAACGGTTCTTATGGGATAATCACATGAAAATGCCAAGTGAGGAATATATTTTACATGTCCATAACACTAACAGTATGATTTATTTGGCGGATCATAACGCCTTTCACTTTCTCAGCTTGTACTGTCTGTCACCATTTCACTATTCTCACAGACTGTGAGTGTTTTGCATAGTCTTACAGTTACACAGTGCTGTTTTATTAGTCATAGTCACTTACGTACATAAACAAATAAAATTATTGGTATAGATTTTCAATGAAATGATATAATACAACAAACTTGAGGGAATACCAGTGTCCAGCAGGTTTTGTGTGTATTCAGGTTGTCACAAGAGTGGATGGTCATTCTTCTATGGCAGTTTTGTCTTCTGAGCTTAACTGGTGGACATGTTGATATTTTCTTAAAGTAATTTATGGTATAATTCATGCATAATGTTCCATATTGTGGTGTTGTTTTGTCTGTTTTAAATATTTTGAAATCATTAAATGAATTCACACCGTGGGCCTACTCTCTTCATTTCGTTTATTTTAAATTGTCTGTGTGTCATTATTTTGCTTTAAAACTTCTACTGCTCTCTTAATTCTGACTTTAACTGCCATTCCAGTAAATGTAGCCCAGGTAGTTTATACAGTAAATCTAGACACTTGACTTCCATGGAGATTGGAAGCAGATCTCATAAACTGGATATTTTGTGACAGATACATGATGGACAAGAGGTCAGAACAACTGAAGTAATCATGACTAATAATACTAATATG
>OZ007584.1:24153915-24171415 GCA_963931925.1 Onchidella celtica
TTATATATCTGAAAACAGTTTTGTCTATGAGTAAAGAAGTTTTTAAATCAAGTTAGAGATCTCAGCCTCTTTCAGACGGACAAGACACGCTGTGGCTCCGCGTCAGAAAATAATTCTTTCATGGATCCGCAGGCACAGTGCTTTCTTCGGATATGCATGAAGTCTACACATTCAGTCAATATAGATGGCGTGGGAGGGGGGTGGGGGATAGAGAAGGGTTTCCCTCCACCAAAACGACGTTGGTGAGATGCGGTCACCTGCGGAACTACGTAGGAACGATGTCATTCCTGTGTGGAAAGTTGACGTCAATCTTTTGCTTAGGATTTCCGTAGGCTGGCAGGATGGATGGGAGCCCAGCCCCCCTCCACCCCCACCCCCTCAAGGGTTGGCAACCTTATTGCCCCTCCAGGGCCGGATAACGTATTACTTAATGGACAAATTATCTTCGAAAAAAAAACACAGCACAGACTTGTAGTCTAATATGGCTATGTATACAGTAGTGGCTGACACTAGCATGATATTTCTTATAAATATCTTGATTTTCATTTACCCTAATGCCGTCAGGTAAGAGTTACAATGTCTCGTCAATGTCCTGTCAATGCAATGCAACTCTTCGACTTGCAAATTTTATACTTGAGGCTGTTTTTGGATTTAGAAACCTCAACAATGCACACATTTCTGAAGGCGGACTTAATTCGCTCTGACATCCGAAGGATGAACAAAACTGCCACTGGTCATAAATCATGCTATGGCAGTAACAGGGTTAAGAGTTCAGAGAGGCAAGAACGAAATTTCCGGTCATACTTTTCCATTTAACCCGACGTAGATGCACCTGTTATGTTTTTTGTTGTTGTTTTTTGCAGCTCCCCCCAAGAAACCGCAATAAACAATGTTAAAGAGTAAATCTTGCACCAGATGGATGCGTTCACATAATTTGTCGCCAAAATTGGTGGCGCTGTACCAAATTCCACCGGTTTTGGTCACGTGCTCATGCAGTTTTCAATATTTACATGTTCACCCTCTCAGGGCCGTCTTAATGCTTTGGTATAAGAGGAAGTTTGTCCCGAAGCATTAAGCATTTAGAGGGGGGGGGGGGAGGGGGTCCCATGAATGCAAATTTCTGAGCACGTTGCCAGGATGCGAGCCGTAGCCTGTTGCGTTGTTTGGGGGCCCATAACGATGCTGGGGTCCCCTAACAACAGTATTATGACAAGGGGTTAGAATAAAGTTGTAACTGTGAAACAGCTTGGCAAGTGCCACAGCGAATTTTGAAACAAGTGTCGAAGTGTGCATTTGTTATACCTCTGCTACATACTAAAAGATCTCCAGTTGTTTTTTTTCTCTCCAAAAATGGATATAAAAAGAAAGTAGTGATCTGTATACTATAACAATGTCATTGTCTTTCTTTCCAGTGGATGACTTGGACATCTGAATGAGACTTGTGGTCCCACAGTTCTCGGTTCCTTCTGGAGAGCAGAAATTCGTTTCTTTTTTTATTTCTAAAAGTTCCTGCACGTCTGTTGATGGCAGAAGTCTGTTCTGGCCGTGAAATTGAGAAAACAAAAATAAACTATTAGCCCAGCATGATTTAACTGTTCATCTTGTTATTGGCATTTTTTGTTGTTGTTAATGTTGTTGTTGTTTTTGTTCTAGTTGTTGCTGTTGTTATTCTCCTTCTTCTCCTTCTTCTTTTTGCTATCTCTCTCGTTGTCCAAATTTTCTGTTCACTCATATCTGTGTGCATCTGTCACATAGTGGCAGACAATTAGGCCAACACAACATTGCAGTTAAACGAACATGGGTTTGCATTTAAGAGGTTTAACTGAAAAACGTGGAAGCCAAAGAGCAGTTGTACGTTCTCAAAGGAAAACGTCCTGAAGAAAATGTTGTTTATATCTGATTACTGTAAACAACTCATGGGTTTCAGTTCTAAACACAGAAAGGTATTATTATATACAGAGATTTGAAAAAAAAAGCCTTTTTTATTTTTTGCATTTCTAAAAAATGCGCACCAAAAAATTGCTCCATTGAGACCAAATGGTTTAAATAGGCATAGAAAAATACAATGACTTACATGGAATCGACTGTGAATTTATAGTAATAATTATAGCGGCTTATCTCCACAAAGGACATCCATAGTGCTTTACAAGGAGATACTTACACACTCTTCTCTCTCTCTCTCTCGCTCTCTCTCGCTCTCTCTCTCTTTCTCTCTCTCTCTCTCTCTCTCTCTCTCTCTCTCTCGCGTGTATCTATCTATCTATCTATCTATCTATCTATCTATCTATCTATCTATCTATCTATCTATCTATCTATCTATCTATCTATCTATCTGTCTGTCTGTCTGTCTGTCTGTCTGTCTGTCTGTTTATCTATCTATCTATCTATCTATCTATCTATCTATCTATCTATCTATCTATCTATTACCTGTGTATATCTCTTTTGTTCTCCCTGTCTCTCTCTCTCTCTCTCTCTCTCTCTCTCTCTCTCTCTCTCTCTCTCTCTCTCTCTCTCTCTCTCTCTCTCTTAGTTCCGTTCAAATATACCCCCATGCAGTACAAAACATATATTACTTCAGGGATACACCATCAGTCAGTCGGTAGGTATTTCCGATACAGGACTGGTTTTAGCACTGTTTTGAATTTCTCTAACGAAAAAAATGTCTTCCAATCTCTCAGGGAGAGCATTCCCCACATTTGGGCCAGAATAAGGGAAGGAACCCTCATTATATCCGTCGTCTCTATCTTACAACAATTGCATGCAAGCAAGGCTGGATTTGGCTCTTAGAGGCCCATGGCCAGGACTGGATTAACCGTTAAGCAAAATAAGCACGTGCAGCAAAGTGTGCGATAGACATTGGCCATTTTGGTTCTGGGGGTTTTTCAGCCAACGTGGATGATGACCACTTTTACCTAGAGTCATTCTGGCCTAAGTCTGACTGCATTGCCAAAAAAAATTAAATGAGTTTTTTTTGTGCGATTTTCTCAGAAGTGCAAAAAATGACTTAGGCCAAAAGGTCAGCACCAGGACGATACAGACATCTAGACCACAAGCCCATAGTCTTACGAGACTGGCGGACACCAACCATACATCAAATTCCATTGACCATGTGTAACTGGAACTGACATGTTTATACATAATATGTAGATAGATTAAATTAAGAGTGATTTATCTAATGTAAATACATGCACACTTGTATAGGCCAATTGCGGATAACGGCCATTTTAGTTCTCAGGACCGACGCCTCACCATGGCGATGGTAGCATTGACTTTGATTCATTAGCTGAATTGCACCGTGAGCACTTCAGGCATCGCGAACCAATCGGCGGCAAGCAAAAAAAAAGTAAACAATAACACGTGCGTTCATGCACATGGGAGACGTTCGGTCAATTCTTTCACTTCCTTTTCCTTGTTAAACACGTTGTTTACACTGATGGTAGGGAATCTGACCAGCTTGGATCCATCCTTTCCACCCCTGTCATAACAGTCAACTGCAATGCAACCAGCAGGTATTTTAATCGCTTAGACATATCTCATCAGCTGATCCACCCGCCATTTTAGGTGTCAGAAGTACAAAACAAAAACACTCTGTGACGTCATTCGCATTGGGCCTATATACATGCTGCTGTGTACTCTTTAGTTTCCATAATTACCAATGGCTAACTCAGTAAACTCATTATTATAGTTTTGTATACATAGGGGCGAGACTCAGAGCGAGTGCCCCCTTTGCCCCCAAAGAATCCAACCCTGCAAGCATATACTTACCGGTATCTTTTATACTTATGCCGTTGTTAGGAGAACGTGGTACTTTACATAGTTAGCTACAGATGAATGATGAACACAATTCAATATTTTCTCTATTTAGCTTTGTATTCATACTGCGGTCCCCTAACAACAGGGAGTTCCGGTATTTCCAAAGTGTTCGATGTAAGAGGTAAAAGGTTATACTGAAACTGCATTGTTGTGGTTTGATAAATCGATCAATCTTTCAAAAAATGACAGAAAACAAGAAACTTGGCATAAATATTCTTCATAATTATGATGGTATCTGAAAATAATGTGCTGGTCACGAAAAACAGAATCCAGTATGGCGGCAAAATCTGAGATGGCCGCCAAACAATATACATGTAGTAACATTTGCTCTTCCTTGTTAGGAAATCGTCCAGTTTACCAGCCATAATTGTTGTAAGGGACATTTTCTTGTTCTTATCAAGCCTGTTTTATTCATTATCAACATAATCTAACAATTTAACAATCTCAACAAAAATAAACTCGTGCACGCAAAAACCCCGAGCTGTATCATCTTATCATTTATATTATCTTTGCTTTGAGCAATGCCTTTGTCGGTACCGATATTGAACATTCTCGATACTGATTCTGGCTAGCCATCCTTTAACGTTCCATCTTATGATGTCATGATATCAATGCTGAACATCGACGATCCTGAGGACAGGAGCTCCTCATACTAGTCTATCTCAAGAAAGATAAAGTGAGGCACAATTCTAGCCGACTATCAGGAGTTGAACTAACTGGCCAGTTTGCGCTTAGTTTAGTCCAGTGGTTCTCAACCTCTTTCAGTCAGTTTCCCCCATTGGGCTCCAAATTTTGAGCACCTGGTCTGCACAGATCAGATAAGGACGAAAAAGACTGATAACCCGTATGCACGTTGCCCACGCTAAAGATGCATTGGCCGTTGTAAGTCGAGAAGGGCAGGTCTAACGAGATCACTGCCCGAATAAAATAAAATTTCCCTTCTCTGTGAATCCAGAGTTTCTATGCAAGAATCGTCAAACCTACATGACATACATTCAAGAATCATCAAACTTGCATGTCTTAAATTCCAGAATCATCAAGATTGAATGGCATACATTCAAAAATCATCAAACTTACATGACATACATTCAAAAATCATCAAACTTACATGACATACATTCAAAAATCATCAAACTTACATGACATACATTCAAGAATCGTCAAACTAGCATGACGTACATTCAAAAATCGTCAAACCTGCATGACATACATTCAAAAATCATCAAACCTGCATGACATACATTCAAAAATCATCAAACCTGCATGACGTACATTCAAGAATCATCAAACCTGCATGACATACATTCAAGAATCATCAAACCTGCATGACGTACATTCAAAAATCATCAAACCTGCATGGCGTACATTCAAAAATCATCAAACCTGCATGACATACATTGAAGAATCATCAAATTTGAATGAAACAAACATTAACATCAAAACTGTGCAATAGAGCAACGGTCAACATTGAATTCAACATTGAATTTTTCCTTACGCCGTAATCAGCTGTGAAGTGCAATCATCAGATTTGCTGTCATCACTCGTCAGGAGGCAGCACTTGCGGCCAGATCCCGTCTTAACCCTTTACCACTCGGCAAAGGAGCATAACTCTGCATGTAAACATTGTTTGACTTTAAAAATTCATAACAATGCAATCATTCAATAGAAATGCACCAAACTTTCATAAATAACAAAGGAAATCCTGTAGATTTTGTTTTATTAGATAATGTTACCTGTAATAGGCCTGAATTTACCTTCTGTGGAAAAAAAAAATTCACCATCACTTCAATCTTCATCCAAATCAATCTGTAGTGTTTGTATCACCTCTACAATGGGTTTCACTATCATCAGCGTCATTCTGAAACACTTCGTGAACCAATGTCAGACTCATTTCCATCCATATTTTGACAGTTTACGTCTGAATTATAAGGATTTCCATCATATGCAGCCTCTGTAGCCTCCCTAAAACCTCCAAAGTTCATCCATTGCTTCAGTTTTTATCAGCAAACTTTAAAAATTCACCAAAACATCAGAGAATTGTCCAATCGAGTTCATTTTTGCATTGGGCGCTGCCATTTTGCATGCATAATAAGCTGAAAAAGCTGCCACTACTGTAATTAAAAAGTTGGAGCCACAAAATGTAAAACAATGTAAAATGCTTCGCACAATCGGGCGTGACAGGGAAAGCATCGGTGATTGCTGCCGAGTGCATTTGGGCGCTACAGTTGGCAGAAGGTTAATGTGATAAAATTTATGCGGAACTATTTCATTCTGTTTGTGAAAGTTAGTAGCTCTGAATACCAAATATAAACTTAAGATACTCGAATAGACCATGAAGGCTCAAAGTGGCCGTTGTAGTGCCGACGCGCCGTAAAATCCAAACTCAAACTTAAAAGGTCTTAACACTTGGATGCAATCACCAGATTCCCCTAAGGGTTTTGGGGGCCCCAGGCATGGACATTTCCACTGTTTTCTGAAACAGGAAAACGTAACTTTTTGCTTTGCCCATTGGCCTACAATGATGTTAAGACGGCACTGCCCATGGATAATACAATGACCTCCTTGTGGTCGAATCTCTGTTCCCTGGAGTCTTCTTTCATGTGAGGGGACAGGCAGAGGTCACATGGTACCACATCTGGAGAGCTGTGATTCTGCTGAAAGTCGGTGCGGGTTTTTGGTTTATGTCGGCACGAATAACCGCCACTTTGAGCAGTTCGTTCACTGTCTTTTTGGTTACTTTATTTCTGTTGTGCATTCAGAGATACATCAATTTTAATTTCACAAATAGAATTAAAAAGTTTCGTATAAACTTTTATTATACTGGTAAAATTCTCACGAATAGTTTTCTATAGACCTGGAACGAGTTTTGTAAATGCGTATACAAGTTTTGAATAAAGTCGTAGATCTTAGCATCTTTCAGAAAGGACAAGACGCGCTGTGCGTCTACGTCATCAAGTAATTTTGTTCATGGATCCGCAGGCACAGTGCTGTCTTCGGAAGGACAAGAGCACATCGCACCTAAAACTATTTTTGTTCTTCCATAAACAGAATGAGAGAAAATGATGTGCAAGGAAGCGGAAAGACTTGAAATAATGTAAAGAGGCTGGTCCATGAGAGAGGGATGGAAAGAGTTTGTTGGTGGCCTATACCCTGATCCAGGGTGAGAAAGGCAATGATGATGATTGTCATGATTCGGATGTTGTTAAAACTCACGCAGAGAGTGAGTTGTTGTTGTTTACCAGGGCCATGAGAAATTGGCTGGTGGCCTTGAACGGTCCTCGCCAAATTATAGTTGGTGAGTAAATAAATGTAGAGTTAAACGGTTAGATTCACGCTTGTCGGTTTTAATGTTCGTGATTAATAAGTAATGGAGTAGGGGTGAAACAAGGTGGGGACAGTTGACATTGTTAAGTATGACTAGACAAGTTTTGCACGTTAACTGGCTGGTAGAATAGTGCAGACGTATTACTACAATTAAAATGGTGGGAGGTTTCGACCTATGAGATAGTTGAACTAATTGGGCCAGCGGACTAGCACGCTGGGTAGTTAGATAGTATATAACATCGTGTAACGTTCAGATTTGGTGAATACAGGCGAGCAGAAGCATCGTGTCGTGAAGTATCTCCGGTCGACCAGTACCTGAACTGTGTGCTTTGAAGACAAGAAGTCCTTGCTAACGGACTGACTGAGCTCTAGAAAGAAAGGTCTGAGTGGGCTGACCTTTGAAAGCCCACGCTGCGCTATATTGATGTTCGCGCCTACCAGTAGGCGTGAGCAATGGTAATATATCTTATTTATTCAAGCATAATAGAGATCGGAGATAGAGAGAGAACTACAGCCTCATAGGAAGACTAAGGAAACCCCAGCTGGCACTCGACCACGAGTGTCCTGTATCATAGATCTATTGCCATAGTATGATTGGAATAATATAGCACATTGTTGATGAATTGAATAGTGATTGTGCATAAAATATAGTCTTTTGGCAACTGCTTAAATTACCTACAAGCCGAAGAGTGCTTCTGTAGGCTTTGAACGTACTGGGCTCTCCTAACATTTAAGCCCATATGATTTATGGAGAGTTTGCCTGGCGACTGGCCAGTGGCGACTCAACTGTCACTTTAAATTGATATCTAGTTTCGTATAATATACCTATTCGCTATTGATTGCAGTACCTCCATAGTTACATGAATATCATTGGTTAAGTTATTAATTAGAGTTTTTTTTGGTTTGAATATATACCTCTATTGTCTTTTGTTTTGCTATTAATATTTATGTAAACTATGGCCTGACCGGCCTGACATATATACGCTCTAGTTATTTAATACTTTTCTTGTGTGGTTGTGTCCGAGTGTGAGTTAGCTGCCTCTCGTGCAGTCGTAACATCCCCAAGACCCTAACTCTGCTCGTGACAATGATGATGATAAACAGAACGAATTTTCTCACGTTCATCAAAGGCAAAACACAAAAAAGATCATTCTCGTACTACAGTATCATAAAGATATTTTTCAAAGCTTGATTGAAATCTGAGTAAATGTAATAAATCGATACGAAAGCGATTGGGTTGGATGGGTTGACACTTGAGAAAATCAATATTATATATTTTGAAACTCCGAGGTTGAGAAAAAAAAAAAGCCTAAATTGTTCTACAATGAAAATTCAAGACACATTTTTTAATAACTAGATGAGGTACCCAGACATTGCCCAGAATTATATAGACCTGTTCTCCCATCTCTCTCTGTCTCTCTCTCTCTGTCTGTCTCTCTCTCTCTCTCTCTCTCTCCTCTCTCTTTCTCTCTCTCCTCTCTCTCTCTCTCTCTCTCTCTCTCCTCTCTCCCTCTCTCCCTCTCTCTCTTTATCTCCTCTCTCTCTCCTCTCTCTCTCTCTCCCTCTCTCTCTCTCTCTTTCTCCCCTCTCTTTCCCCTCTCTCTCTCCTTTTCTCTTGTCTGTCTGTCTGTCTGTCTGGCTCTCTCTCTCCCTCCCTCCTCTTTCTCCCCTCTCTTCCGCCTTATCCTCTTTCTCTCCCCCTCTCTCACTCTCTGCCGCTCTCTCTCCTTTTCTCTTGTCTGTCTGTCTGACTCTCTATCTCTCCTCTCTTTCTCTCTCTCTTCCTCCCTATCCTCTTTCTCTCTCTCTCTCTCTCTCTCTCTCTCTGATGTAGAAAGTCACCCTTAATAATCTACAGATCGTAAGTGCCTCACAACACTGCCCATTCATTTCTAGACAGGATAAGTGCACCAAATTGAACGCCTATCTGACGAAATGGACTTATCAAAATAGCAACAAAGAAGATCATTTTATTTCATATTTTCATCAACATAAAAACAACAAAAAAAAAAAAAAAGGACGAAACTTGAATAAACACAGATTGATACAAAATGGTTGGGGTAGATACGTTGACAATTCAGAAAATTAATCTCAGAATTTTTGGAGCTATCGTTTCGAGAGCCCGCATGCTGTACTATCGTAACTAGG
Organism: Onchidella celtica; assembly: GCA_963931925.1. Classification (NCBI taxonomy): domain Eukaryota; kingdom Metazoa; phylum Mollusca; class Gastropoda; order Systellommatophora; family Onchidiidae; genus Onchidella; species Onchidella celtica. The sequence goes on from OZ007584.1 coordinate 24,163,201, forward strand.
TTTTTTACAAATTTTTCATGAGCAGGGAAAAAATACCAGTTGATTTTCTTTATCAGACTTTGATAGTTACGACATTTGCAAGAAGGCTATCTAATCCTTAGTTTTCAGAATTTAAAGCCTAACTTGTAACACAATCTGCGAGCTGCCGAAGGCTACAAACATGCAAAATATCTCAATTTCTTTTTATAATCTAAAGTCGAGTTACGACAACTTACCACAAAGCCCTCGATTTAGATTATAGTGTTGAAAAAAGAATGTAGAGTTTACAGTACAATGAAATACTCCCGCCACTGGTTTTCTTGGTTTTTTGTAATAAGATTTAAAAGATTAAAATTCAGCCATATAACATCCCCCCTCCATATCTCCAACAAAACAAAAAAAATATGTACATAATTCATTATTAATTATTAAAAATTTATTAAATATTAGCCCGGTAGCGGTGTGGTCATAGGCTTGTTTGCCTAAATCACAGACGAAGAATTGAGCAAACTTCCCGGACGCAGCTTCGAAGCTGGCGGCAGCAGGCCAGTGGTTGATTGATAGGGCAGATGGCAATATACCGTCACTCTGGCCTGGATATCGTGACACAGAGCATCCACCAGTATTGGTGTTCTTTGGTTTGAGTCTTGCACCCTAGTCAGTTGGGACTGCGAGGCTGTGGAGTAGCCTACAGGCAGCCGGTCAGGCAATATGACTGTCCCTCTGGCATCCTCCTGCACCTGAATACATTTCCAGTCGTCTTGACCTTGTCTTGCCACTAGGATAAGTTGTGTCCAGGCGAGAGAGTGAGTCTGATGTTTGCGCAGCTCTTTTTCACTAAAAACAAACTCTTTGCGCCAGTCTTAACACTCACCTCGTCTTCTTTCATTTTTGCGTTCGTCTTCTTTCCTCTCAAAATTCCAACGGCGATGGGCGAGTGCGGTGGCAGCAGGTTTGGATAGACTGGAAGCTGTTAGCACAGACCTACACGTTGGTGGCTGTGGGCTATGGTCGCTTCATCGTCGATTGAAGTGGAGGTGTGGGGAGGCAGCACCCACAGTAGCTGAGCAGCCTTATTTAACGATAGCACTGCTCACCTCAACTGAGGAAGGGGCTAGAAAAGGTGCCCTAAAGAAAGCCCACTTCACATCACCCTGACTGGTATACCGCGACCAGTGGGGATCCCTTTTTGCGGTCGAAACAAAAAGAAATTCAGCTTACTCAGGCTAGGAGCCTGGAATATACGCACACAACAGGACAACTCAAACAACCCGGAAAGACGCACTGCACTTATTGCCATTGAGCTCAGCAGGTACAACCTGGACATAGTGGCACTCAGTGAGACCAGACTCCCTGATAGTGGCCAACTCAAAGAGCTCAGTGGTGGATACACCTTCTTCTGGAAAGGCAAGGGTGCAGTCCAACCGAGACAGCATGGTGTTGGGTTTGCAATTAAAAATGACCTTGTCAGAAACTTGCAGTCCATGCCAATTGAAATAAATGACAGGCTAATGACACTCAGGATCCCAGTTGGGAAAAGCCAGTCAGCCACCCTCATTAGCGCATATGCGCCCACCATGACAAACCCAGATGAAGCCAAAGACAAGTTCTATTCTGATCTAGAATCTGTCATATGCTCTGTCCCGGCAGCTGATAAGCTGATTCTCTTGGGGGACTTCAATGCTAGGGTTGGCTCAGAAATCTCAGCGTGGCCAAATGTTTTGGGCCCTCATGGAGTTGGTTCATGCAATAACAATGGGTTGCACTTACTTACTTTGTGCGCTGAATTTGGCCTGTTCATTACCAACACAAATTTTAGTCTCCCCGTGAGAAACAGAACGTCATGGATGCATCCCCGCTCAAAGCATTGGCATCTCATAGACTATGTCATTGTGAGGAAGACTAACAGAAAGGATGTCCTTGTAACAAAGGCGATGTGTGGTGCCGAGTGTGGAACTGACCACAGACTCATTGTTTGCAAGCTCAGACTAACATTGAGGCACTATAGACGCCCTCAAGGGAAAGCGCCACCTAAACGCCTAAATGTTTCAAAACTCTGCTCAGCTGAGAAACAGAGCGAGCTCTCCTCAGAACTCTCCTCAAAATTGGATTGCGTGACTTTTGACCCTGAGTACATTGAACAGAGCTGGACTGACCTAAATACGACTGTACACTGTTGCGCCAGCAGCACAGTTGATTTTCCTGTCCGCAAGCACCAGGACTGGTTCAATGATAATGATAATGAAATCAAAGTGCTCATCAAAGAAAAAAATAGTCTCATCCAGGCTCACTGCAGTGACCCCTCTTCCACAGCAAAAGCTGATGCACTGCGTGCATGTAAGGGTGTACTCCAGAAGAAGCTGAGGAAAATGAAAAATGACTGGCTAGAAGAGCGAGTAAGAGAAACTCAGAAATATGCCGACACAAACAACACTAGAAAGTTCTTTGAGAGCCTCCGAGCTGTGTTTGGACCATCCCGCTCTGGCACTACGCCACTTCTTGCGTCAGATGGTTCAACACGCATTGTTGAATTGAATGCCATAATTCAGCGTTGGGCAGAACATTTCGGAGGTGTGCTAAATGGGCCATCAAATATAAATACTGAGTCCACTGACCGCCTGCCTCAGACTCCTATTAATGCAGCTCTTGTCAAGCCATTCACAGCAAATGAGACCCGGACTGCCACAAATCAGATGTCCTTTAACAAATCACCAGGCGTGGATTCAATTCCTGCTGAGGTGTATGCCTTCGGTGGAGAAAAGCTTATTGAAAGGCTGACCGAGTTGTTCAATCATATGTTGAAAGCAGGGAAGCTGCCACAGGACTTCAAAGATGCTTCAATCATCCATCTGTACAAAAACAAAGGGGACAGCCAAGTCTGTGACAACCATCGGGGAATCTCTCTACTTTCAATTGCTGGCAAAATATTGGCAAGAATGCTTCTGAATCGCCTTCTTGATCACCTCTCGTCAAATGACTTGCTTCCCGAGAGCCAATGTGGCTTTCGTAAAGAGAGGGGAACGGCGGATACGATCTTTGCTGCCAGACAGATTCAGGAAAAATGCATGGAACAAAATAAAGCGCTGTACATCACATTTGTTGACCTCACAAAAGCATTTGATACAGTGTGTCGTGAAGGCCTCTGGAAAATCTTGGCGAAGTTTGGGTGTCCACCCGAATTCATCACAATAGTGCGCCAGTTTCATGATGGCATGCAAGCTGCAGTCAAAAGTAACGGCAGTGTTTCAGAGCCCTTTGCTGTCACAAATGGGGTAAAACAGGGTTGTGTCTTAGCCCCAACTCTGTTCAGCAGCATGTTCTCTGCAATGCTACAAGAAGCCTTTAGCTCTCCTCCTCAAGGGGTAAGCATCAAGTACCGAACTGATGGCAGTCTATTCAACCTCAGGAGACTTCAGGCAAAAACCAAAACCAAAAGTACTCAAGTCTGTGACCTACTATTTGCTGATGATTGTGCACTTCTGGCACTCCATGAGGATAGCATGCAAAACTGTGTTGATAAGTTCTCTAGTGCCTGTGACAACTTTGGCCTCACAATAAGCACAAAGAAGACGGAAGTGCTCCATCAGCCTACTCCAGACGACAAGTATCCTGTGACCCCAAATATCAAAGTCCATGACAGTCTTCTGAAGGTGTCGGAGAACTTCACCTATCTTGGCAGTACACTGTCTTCCACGGCTCATGTTGATACTGAAATTCCCTCAAGAATCAGCAAAGCCAGCTCTGCATTTGGCAGGCTTCGAAAGAGAGTGTGGGATGTCGCCAATCGCATGCCAGAAAACTAAATCACTTTCATCTGGCCTGCCTTAGAAAGATCCTAAGGATCAAATGGCAGGATAAAATTCCAGACACTGAGGCCCTCAATCGTGCCAAGGAATTGAGCATCTTCTGCCACCTGAAAAAAATTCAGCTACGTTGGGCAGGACATGTTGTCAGAATGCCCGACTCCAGACTCCCTAAGCAAATCTTCTTCTCTGAGCTCTCCAATGGAACGAGGAATGTTGGGGCCCCAAAGAGACGTTACAAAGACACTCTCAAGCAATCACTGAAGGCCTTTGCCATTGATGTGAGTGAGTGGGAAAAGCTCTCGCTTGATCGAGCAAATTGGAGGGCGGCCCTTACCAGAGGCAGCAAAGCATGGGAAGCTGACAGAGTCCAGCAGGCTATCAAAAAAAGAGAACGGCGCAAGAAAAGGCCCAGTGGTACTGAACCAACGGAGCACTCTTGTCATTTATGCGGAAGGGTCTTCAGGGCAAAAATAGGACTTATCAGTCACTTGAGAAGCCATAAGTCATGAAAGAACAGTCTTTCCATTTTGTCCTCTGTGTCCTTTAGTTCTCTTTATTGTCCATGTGTTGAAATTCTCAACAATTTCTGTTCTTTATTCCTCTGGTGTTGTTAAGGTCATCATCATACCTGATGGACGAACTATTATTGTTATTATTATTATAATTATTAAAAATAGGGAGAACCCCTAAAGACAGACTACACGGAGGAATGCACCTCCTGCAACAGTGTTGATTCCACGCGTATCGACCATGTCGTTCCAATGGATCAAATCAACACTGTCGAGAGGGGGAAAGTGCACCATGGGCTAGGCACTTTCTCCATACCCACAGCCCAGGCATGCAGCACAAAAACTATTTAGCTGCTGACCGTCTGCCAAGACGAAAAGAGCCAGTTTTTTCTTAAGTACCATACCAGCCAACGATCCTACGGGAATGCGGCGGACAAGATTGACATCAAATTTGTACATAGGAATGACATTATTACTACATAGATCGGCTGGTTAAGGCAAGTACCAGTGTCGGTTCGACGTAAGGAACCTGGAAATACAGTAATCCTATCAACTTTACGGAAATCCTGTACAAATCTGAGTCGGATTGACGAAGGGATTGCGGTTCGGCTCGGCCACTATTTCTTTTATAGGCCTATTCAGAGGAGATGTTCTTGATTATCCTTTTTTCCTATATCCTTTCTACCTTGACTCTGTAACTTAACTTAAAGTTAAAGCCAGACAAGGGCAACTTTTCATTATAACCTTTCAGCTGGCTAGGATGTCAGTTCTCTTCGGGTTGACTTGAACACGTGGTTGGCTAGGCTATGCTGGGGAGCCATTGACCTCCGGCGATTGTAATACCCTGGAGAGTTTGAGTTTGAGTTTAGAGAAAGCATGTCGACCGGACAACGGTCATATTGTCATATGGACATAATACAACAGAATAACAGCACAGAAGGAGACCCTCTATAGAGGTGCCCGACAACCATCCACACGCATCACAAAAGCTTGAGTTTGAGAGGAGGACGAGCCTGGTGCCAATTGCGACGAATCTCCGCTATTGCTTGACCTGGACTGTTGTTAACGAATTTTTCCTTAATTTCACAGACGTACAAAAGCGCGTGACTATGATCGTCTTTAAATAATGATCCTCAACACAAACTTTCTTTGAAAAATGTGGGGATGCAGTGGACTGAAATACTCCCACTAAATATTAAAGCCCTTCTATAAATGATATGTAATGTCTGTAGATGCTGATTTTGAAAACATTTAAAGAACACTCTCTCGTTTGTTTCAATTTTAAAGACATGAAGCGTGTATAGACGTATTTACTTCAGAAATCTAACTCATTTAACCTATCTATGTCTGTATAACTTGTCAGTTCCAAGTACATGACGCAGTTAACGGCCGTTGATGTGTAAATTTGTCGTTTTCCCGAGTATTTTCTTTTCTTTACATATCGTCACTGTCATTTCACAGTTGCCTAAGTTATTTTCTGGATGTTTTCAGATGAAATTCTGACCTTCAGACAATCACGTTGCACGGTTTACCAGTGACATTGTTTTGTTTCATTAACTTATGAGTTTTTCAACGAAAACCCATATCCGCCTAAATCACCATAGCCACATAAAGGCCACCGAATCCGGTCACTGAGCCACTAGGCGCTTTAGGTGAGAAGAATTGCACTGTGTAAACGGACCGAATCTAGGTGGGCTCTATGTGCAGTTGTTGAAATTATATAGGTAGAATGCGCATGACGTCACAGAGTTTTTGTTTTGTACTTCCGCCAAACAAGATGGCCGGTGGATCAGCTGATGAGTGTAACTTTGAGATGTGTCTAAGCAGTTAAAATGCCTGCTGGTTTTTGCATTGCAATTGACTGTTGTGACAGGGGTGGAAAGGATGTATCCAAACTGGTCCGATTCCCTACCATCCGTGTAAACAAGAGAAAGGAAGTGAAAGAATTGACCGAATGTCTCCCATGTGCGTTTACACACGTGTCATTGTTTACAGTAGTGAACTCGCCGCCGATTGGTTCGCGACGCCTTAAGTGGGTCCGGACAGACAAGATGGTGGATATGCGCATTCTACCTATAATGCAATTCTTCTCACCTAAAGCGCCCAGTGGCTCGATGACCGAATTCGGTGGCCTTTGTGTGGCTACCCTTAGACTGTGGTCATTGGAATGTAGACTAATTACAAAGCAAAATAGAAAAAATACTGAGATGTGTTCACTGTTCAGCTACAGCTTTCTAAGTAAAATACTACGCTTTTCTAACAACAGATACCACGAAATTCGAATTAAACAGTTTTATTTGATTAAAAAAAAAAACAACACCAAAACATGACTTAGGCAATTACATAATGACCGTGACGATTTGAGGGCCCATCGAAATTGAATAGCCCGCCCCCACCCCCAACCCAAAAAAGGTCTAAATCCGGCCCTGACCGTCTCCTTCCACTCTGCAAACAGAAAAGATGAGTCAGGGAGGAGCGTCTTGAGCCAGCCCCATGAATTCTGGGTGTTATGTGCGTAATATCAGGAACTTGGCGCCAATTATTGATGCTGGATAAATCACTGTTGATGATTTCGTTTTCATTGTGAGATGCTGGAGTGTTTCTAGAAACAGCAGTGAAGAAAATGTGGTGTTGAAATTGAGTTGAGTAAACATGCCAAGGTGATTAATGAAAACAATGTCGTTACTGGTGGATTAGGAGCCAGGGCAATCACTAGCCAATATTGATCAGCCAACTCGTTGGATAGTGGCGTCACCACATTGACTTTCAGTAAGATCCAACTAGTTGGCTGATGACGTTACGAGTCTTACTGAAACCAGAGAGTATGTATGTATAGAGAGGTTTCACTATTGGTCGATTTGCATTGCGAGACACTGGATTCGACGTCAAACCACTGTTAGCAGGGAGCTGAAGGTAGGTCCCTGCAGTAAACAATACCCCTTTTGTGCATTTCCTTGGGGAGTAAGAGCTTACAAGCGGCTCTGAAATAGTTTTAATCTGACCAAAAATATGAACAAACCACAGTAAAAGGATATGCACACTATCTTTTGTGGAGGCGGTCTCTTTCAGTTCTTGTTTACCGCAGCGATCTAGTTTCGTGATTTGGCGGAAGTGAGATCTCTATATAAATACATACTGTCTGTTGAAACTCAATGTCATTGCGTCACCATCCAATTTGTGGGCCGATCCAGGTCGGCTGGTGCTCGCGTAGGTTCATTTGGTATAATTACTGTGCTTATTAAAATGTTAGATAAGCCAGTTTCCATCAACATCAAAGTGCCGTTAAGACCCCGGGCTTTATTGTCCAAACTGATATAGGCTTGGGTCTTCACGCCTTGGGACTATAAAAGTTCTCATGTTCAGCCTGTTTGTCACTGCGGTACCTTCACAAGCTCTATAGAAGTCACCACTGATCTACCAAGACGTCCTACAATCCTTCAAGGTATGAACCTCTCTATCAGTGTTACTGTCCTGTCATCAGTGTTTTGTTTTGCGGATTCTTTTATGTTCTGGGGCTAACCTGCGGATCTTTTTATGTTTGGGGTTAATCTGCGGATTTTTTTATGTTTGGGGTTAACCTGCGGATCCTTTTTCGTTTAGTTTTCAACCACGGATTCTTTTATGTTTGGGGCCAATCTGCAGATCCTTTTCTGTTTGGTGCTAAACTGCAGATTCTTTTATATTTGGGGCTAAAATGCGAATTATTTTCTTTCGGGGCTAAATAGCGGATTCTTTATGTTTGGGGCTACACTGCGAATTCTATTATGTTTGGGGCTGAACTGCATATTCTGTTATGTTTAGGGCTGAAAAATGAACTTTTTAAAAAATGTTTGGGCTTTAGCAGGGATTTTATTATGTTGGGCCTAAATAACGGACTCTTTTATTTTGGGGATTGAACTGCGCATTCTTTTATGTTGGGTT
>OZ007584.1:24176415-24266415 GCA_963931925.1 Onchidella celtica
ACTGTGAAACAGCTTGACAAGTGCCACAGCGCATTTTGAAATAAGCGTCGAAGTGTGCATTTGTTATACCTCTGCTACATACTAAAAGATCTCCAGTTGTTTTTTTTTCTCTCCAAAAATGGATATAAAAAGAAAATAGTGATCTGTATACTATTACAATGTCATTGTCTTTCTTTCCAGTGGACGGATGACTTGGACATCTGAATGAGACTTGTGGTCCCACAGTTCTCGGTTCCTTCTGGAGAGCAGAAATTCGTTTCTTTTTTTATTTCTAAAAGTTCCTGCACGTCTGTTGATGGCAGAAGTTTGTTCTGGCCGTGAAATTGAGAAAACAAAAAGAAACTATTAGCCCAGCATGATTTAACTGTTCATCTTGTTATTGGCATTTTTGTTGTTGTTAATGTTGTTGTTGTTTTTGTTCTAGTTGTTGCTGTTGTTATTCTCCTTCTTCTCCTTCTTCTTCTTGCTATCTCTCTCGTTGTCCAAATTTTCTGTTCACTCATATCTGTGTGCATCTGTCACATACTGGCAGACAATTAGGCTAACATAACATTGCAATTAAACGAACATGGGTTTGCATTTAAGAGGTTTAATTGAAAAACGTGGAAGCCAAAGACCAGTTGTACGTTCTCAAAGGAAAACATCCTGGAGAAAATGTTCTTTATATCTGATTTCTGTAAACAACTCATGGGTTTCAGTTCTAAACCTATATCTGTATTGTTATATACAGAGATTTGAAAAAAAAAAGCTTTTTTTATTTTTTACATTTCTAAAAAATGCGCACCAAAAAATTGCTCCATTGAGACCAAATGGTTTGAATAGGCATAGAAAAATACAATTACTTACATGGAATCGTCTGTGAATTTATAGTAATAATTATAGCGGCTTGTCTCCACCAAGGACATCCATAGTTCTTAACACGGAGATACTAACACAGACACAATCTCTCTCTCTCTCTCTCTCTCTCTCTCTCTCTCTCTCTCTCTCTCTCTCTGTGTGTGTCTGTGTATCTATCTATCTTTTTATCTATATCTATCTATCTATCTATCTATCTATCTATCTATCTATCTATCTATCTATCTATCTATCTATCTATCTATCTATCTATCTATTTATCTATCTATCTATCTATCTATCTATCTATTTATCTATCTATCTATCTATCTATCTATCTATCTATCTATCTATCTATTAATCTATTTATCTATCTATCTGTCTATTTATCTATCTATCTATCTATCTATTTATCTATCTATCTATTTATCTATTTATCTATTTATCTATCTATCTATCTATCTATCTATCTATCTATCTATCTATCTAATCTACCTATCTATCTATCTATCTATCTATCTATCTATCTATCTATCTATCTATCTATCTATCTATCTATCAATCTATCTATCTATCTATCTATCTATCTATCTATCTATCTATCTATCTATCTATCTATCTATCTATCTGTCTATCATCTCTATCTATTTATCTATCTATCTATCTATCTATTTATCTATCTATCTACCTATCTATCTATCTATCTATCTATCTATCTATCTATCTATCTATCTATCTATCTATCTATCTATCTATCTATCTATCTATCTATCTATCTATCTATCTATCTATCTATCTATCTATTACCTGTGTATCTCTCTTTCTCTTTCTTTCCCCCTGTCTCATGTAAAGTTGCTCTGTCACAGGGCCGATACACATGGCGGCACAACAGAATGCTCCAAGAGCTGTCTAACAGTCTAAACTCAGCAAAAGAAGAACCTGATCCCCCGACTGTCCCTCCAACTAATAATATGTGTGTGTGACCGGAGAAAGGTCCCAGTTGTAGCAAATTTTGGATTTTGAGATAAGGGCCTGTTCTTCTAGAAAATTCAATGCTGAACACGCTGCTTTTAAAATTTTAACAATATCTTAAGTAGTTTTGAAGATATGGCACATTTTGTAAGACAGGGGGCAAAAACAAACTTTTGAGAAAAACAGCTTTAACAGCTCACTCCCATGACAGACTTTTTGGATGTTGTTGGGGGAGCGTAGTTTATTATAAAGGTAATTATGGAAACTATTGAGTTGTGTTCACTGCTCAGCTCTAGCTTTCTATGTAAAATACTGCGCTCTCCTAACAAGATCCAAAAAACTTCCGACTTGGAGGTTTTTAGGGGACCGTGGCATGTTACACGGTAAACTATAGATGAGCAGTGAACACTGCTCAGTATAATCTCTAAAACGGCTTTGTAATTAGTCCACGGTCCCCTAGCAACAATCACTTCAATATTACTTCTTGAAGAGTCACATGTTGTACAGGTAATTAATAAAATAATATTTAAACATGAAATATTCCAAAATCCTTTTCATATGCTATTTGGAAATGCTTAAACTTGTGTTTTCTGCTAGAAGTACATTTTCGACTAGGCACGACTTTTTCTACCTTTTCACCCCCTAGCTCAAAAATAGCTGTACCGACAACTGGGACCTTTCTTCAGGCGCACACACCTATATTCACATCCGAAGGCGGGCTAAAATCATGGTGTGGAAGATCAACATACCCCTAGGGAAAAGCCAAGCACATTAGACGGGTGCGAAGGCTGGATCGTAGCCGACGATTTGCCGGAATGGGGAGGCTACCCAAGTGTGATTAAAAGGACAGGAATGAGACCTGAAATAGTGTTTCGCTCAGCCGCCACTAAAAAAATAATCATGGTTCAACTGACAGTTCCTTATGAGAGCAGAATGGAAGCGGCCAACACATACAAAAAGGAAAAATACCTTGACTTCTGCAAAGAGCTTCAGAAAGACGGCTACAGTGCAAAGAGATTGGGGCCAGAGGATTCGTGGGAAGCTCAGCCTACAGCCTTCTGACCAAACTCTCCATTATTCTCGCTCAGACAGCTGAAAACTGTTCAAGATGGATTTGGGACCGAAGAAACGAACCCGTGCTACATAAGGATTAAATTTCTCAACAACACGGGAGCGAAGGGGACAAGGTGGTCTAGAGGCAAGGTGCTCGCCTCTCATGCCAAGGGTCCCGGGTTCTAAACCCGGGCAGTGCAGGCATGTTGGAAAGTGGATTTTTCTCGTATTTTCAAGTCCCTGGTCCTATTGGGGGGTAGGATCGAGTAGTTCTTGGAAATTGGATTTTTCTCATATTTTCAAGTCCCTGGTCCTATTGGGGGGTAGGATCGAGTACCTAGTCTTCTCGGATAAGGACGAAAAAATTCGGAGGGCCCGTGTGCACGTTGCGCACGTTAAAGATACCTTGGCAGTTGGAAATCGTAAAGAGCAGGCCGAAAGGCCGCTGCCCGGGCAAAATTGAAATTAATAGATTAAAATTTATCCATATCATCTCCCTCCCCCCCCCCCCCCCCGCCAGAACAAGAAATAATAAAACAAGTAAAGTGAGGTGTAAATGCCAAGGGCAGCGAACCTCCTAAAATAAAGACCTCAAATCACAACACGGGAGCGTATTTAGTGCAAGTGATAAGACGTCGGATAAGAATTCCCCTAGCGTTAAAAAACGCGGGTTCGAATCCGCCCGGAGACACTTTCTAGTGAAGAAAGGCAGCAGAGAGGCACCTGGGAGTCATGACCTAGGTGTGGCCCGGCCCCCTTAGAGTGTAAGGAGTTCAGGGCCGAAACACTTGAACAAAGGGGGTTTCTTCTCTGAAGACTCTCTGTTGTCCGGCTCCCCCATGAGTTTCTAGTTACCTGTGTATCTCTCTTTCTCTTTTTTTCTCCTTGTCTCTCTCTCTCTCTCTCTCTCTCTTAAGGCCTGTTTACACTGGTAGGTTTTAGGAGTAGAAAAACGGAATCGAGGCTGTGGGGGAAGAACTCTCCTAGCTTTCCGATTTCCCCCTCGAAACGCGGCTTGTTTACACTGGTCCGTTTTCTGAATGAGAAGCGATGCGCATCGTTTGTTTTGGTCATGTGACTGGGATGGACGCTCGGGTGGCGGCCGCTAGCCTCTCACTCGTCGAGCGAAGGAAATGTTCGGTTCAGCATTTCAATGTATGAATGTGAAATTAATATGATCTTTCAAGGCTTTTATCATTCACTAAACTTCCAAGGGCTTCAGTTCTCGTCTGCTTGTTATGATATGTGGGCGATTTAGTATCCCATAGACAGCTCTTGCCCTCAAGAATGTTTGGGTGAAAGTTTCTCCGATAGGTCGACCGAACGCCATTTTACACCGAGGCGGTAGTCACGTGACGCATAATCTTTCCGAAATCGGAATGAAAATAGGAATGGTCCTATTCCAGCGTTTCAGTGGGAAATCGGAAAGGAAATAGGAAAGAGTCGGATTCCATTCCGATTTCGGAACAGTGTAAACGCGACAGGCTTTCCGCTAGATTTCCTTTCCTTTTTTCTATTCCTAAAACCTACCAGTGTAAACAGGCCTTTAGTTCCCTTCAAATACGGAGTCGCATCTATCTATCACCCCACCGCATTCACCGGCTTGGGCACATAGTACGAATGGAGGATGGCAGAATCCCCGAAGACTTCCTCTACTTAGAGTTAGCGGAATGAAAACGCCCCACAGGCAGACCCTGCGGGCTTGGGCATCGAAGCGAAGTCATGGGAAGCCGCTGCCTCACACAGAACACCCTGGAGGCAGTTAGTGAGCAAAGTTCTCTCACTGTTTGAAGAGACGCTTTTCCAACGGACCCACAGACTAATAAATTAACCAGATTGGAAACACGAGCTTCGGGCTGTGTCGTTTTTTACGGAATTTCCCGAGCGGCTACCGTATAACCGACATGGCCGCCGCTCGGAAAATTCCGATTCTAGTTCTATCTGCATTAGAAATTTCTTTTTATTTGTCAAGATTGGTTGTACATGTATTAATAATGCATTAACTTGCCTAGATCCTTTCATTTTATTGTCTACATCTGCCTTTTTTTTTAATTGTTATAAATGATGACCGTATGGACTTTTAGCGACCGCTGCATTGTAGCTATGCTGAAGCGTCGGTCGCTACCGTAAACCTAAAATGGCGGACCTTTCGCTGTTTTTGTGATCACACAATGGGATCATCCAGTCTGGGTATTTTATTAGTCTGTGAACGGGCCCAGGCAAAGCAGAAGAGAAGAAAGGCTAGCACCCCATCTGACAAACCAGCGTCATGACTTTGGCTGGCTGCACCATCTGTAGAAGTGACTGTCACTCCCAGGCAGACAAGAGAAAAGAAGAGAGGGAGAGAGGAAGAGAGACAGAGAGAAAGAGGAGAGAGAGAGAGAGAGAGAGAGAGAGATGGGAGAACAGGTCTATTCTGGGCAATGCCTAAATACCTCATCTAGTTATAAAAAAATGTAGCTTCAATTTTCATTGTAGAAAAATTTGGGTTTTTTTCCCCTTCTCAACCCGGTAGTCTACACCAGTTTCAAAAATTATAATATTGATTTTCTCAAGTGTCAACCCATCCGACCCAATCGCTTTCGTATCGATCTAATACATTTACTCAGATTTCAAGCAAGCCTTGAAAAATGTTATGATACTGTTGTACGAGAATGATCTTTTTTTGTGTGTGTGTTTGGCCTTTGATGAACGAGAAAATTCATTCTGTTTATAGAAGAACAAAAATAGTTTTAGGTGCGATATACTCTTGACTTTCCGAAGACAGCACTGTGCCTGCGGATCCATGAACAAAAAAATTACTTCCTGACGTGGACCCACAGTGCGTCTTGTCCTTTCTGAAAGAGGCTAACATCTACGACTTTATTTAAAACTTTTATACACATTTACAAAACTCTTTCCAGGTCTATAGAAAACTATTCGTGAGAATTTTACCAGTATAATAAAAGTTTATACGGAACTATTTAATTCTATTTGTGAAGTTTAAATTGATGAAATTCTGAATGCCCAACAGAAATAAAGTAACCAAAAAGACAGTGAACGAACTGCTCAAAGTGGCGGTTATTCGTGCCGACATAAACCAAAAACCCGCACCGACTTTCAGCAGAATCACAGCTCTCCAGATGTGGTACCATGTGACCTCTGCCTGTCCCCTCACATGAAAGAAGACTCCAGGGAACAGAGATTCGACCACAAGGAGGTCATTGTATTATCCATGGGCAGTGCCGTCTTAACATCATTGTAGGCCAATATGCAAAGTAAGAAGCTGCGTTTTCCTGTTCAAAAAAACCAATCGAAATTTCCATGCCTGGGGATAATCAGAACATCTCCTCTGAATAGGCCTATAAAAAAATAGTAGCTGGGTCCAACAGCAATGCCTGTTTCCGGTGGCGGGAGTACTTCATTGTGCTGCAAACTCTACATTGAGTTTTCAACACTACAACTAAAATCGAGGGCAGGTATGGTAAGTTGCCGTAGCTTCACTTTAGATTATAAAAAGGAATTGAGATTATTTGCATGCTTGTAGTCCTTGGCAGCTCGCAGATTGTGTTACAAGTTAAGCTTTAAATTCTGAAAACTAAGGATTAGATAGCCTTCTTGCAAATGTCGTAACTATCAAAGTCTGATAAAGAAAATCAACTGGTATTTTTTCCCTGCTCATGAAAAATTTGTAAAAAACCTAGTTACGATAGTACAGCATGCGGGCTCTCGAAACGATAGCTTCAAAAATTCTGAGATTAATTTTCTGAATTGTCAACGTATCTACCCCAACCATTTTGTATCAGTCTGTGTTTATTCAAGTTTCGTCCATTTTTTTGTTGTTTTTTTGTTGATGAAAATATGAAATAAAATGATCTTCTTTGTTGCTATTTTGATAAGTCCATTTCGTCAGATAGGCGTTCAATTTGGTGCACTTATCCTGTCTAGAAATGAATGGGCAGTGTTGTGAGGCACTTACGATCTGTAGATTATTAAGGGTGACTTTCTACATCAGAGAGAGAGAAAGAGGATAGGGAGGAAGAGAGAGAGAGAGAGAAAGAGAGGAGAGAGAGAGAGAGACAGGCAGACAAGAGAAAAGGAGAGAGAGAGAGAGGGGGGGGAGAGAAAGAGGATAGGGTGGAAGAGAGAGAGACCCCCGTTGACCTCCGGCGATTGTAATACCCTCGAGAGTTTGAGTTTGAGTTTCAGTTTAGAGAAAGCATGTCGACCGGGCAACGGTCACATTGTGCTAGGAAAAGCATCAAGATGGGCAGAATCTAACAGAATGACAACACAGAAGGAGACACTCTATAGAGGTGCCCGACAGCCATTCACACGCGTCACCAGAACTTGAGTTTGAGAGGAGGACGAGCCTTGTGCCAATTCCGACGAATCTGCGCTGTTACTTGACCTGGACTGTTATGACCGAATGTTTTTTTTAATTCACAGACGTGCAAAAGCGCGTGACTATGATCGTCTTTAAATAATTATCCTCAACACAAACTGTCTTTGAAAAGTGTGGGAATGCAGGACAGTGGACCAAAATACTCCCACTGAATATTAAAGCCCTTCTATAAATGATATGTAATGTCTGTAGATGCTGATTTTGAAAACACTTAAAGAACACTCTCGTTTGTTTCAATGTTAAAGTCATGAAGCCTGTATAGATGTATTTACTTCAGATATCTAACTTATTTAACCTCTCTATGTCTGCATAACATGTCAAGAATCAATCTCCAAGTACATGATGCAGTTAAGGGAAAGTGATGTGTAAATTTGTTGTTTTTCCGGGCCGCGTCTTTTCTTTTCTTTACATATTGTCACTGACATTTCACAGATGCCTAAGTCTTTTTTTTTGGGGGGGGGGGGGGGGTTCAGATGAAATTCTGACCTTCAGACAATCACACTGCACCGTTTACCAGTTACATTGTTTTGTGTCATTAACCTATGAGTTTTTCACCGAAAATCCATCCACCAAAATCACCATCTTAGACCGTGGTCATTGGAATGTAGTCTAATTACAAAGCCAAATAGAGAAAATAGTGAGATGTGTTCACTGTTCAGCTACAGCTTTCTAAGTAAAATACTACGCTCCTCTAACAAGAGCTACCACAAAATTCAAATTAAACAGTTTTATTTCATTAAAAACAACAACAACAACACCAAAACATGACTTAGGCAATTATATAATGACCGTGACGATTTGAGGGGCCCATCGAAGCTGCATTGCCCCCCCCCTTCCCCCACCCAAAAAGATATAAATCCGGCCCTGGCCGTCTCCTTCCACTCTGCAAACAGAAAAGATGAGCCAGGGAGGAGCGTCTTGAGCCAGCCCCATGAATTCTGGGTGTTATGTGCGTAATATCAGGAACTTGGCGCCAATTATTAATGCTGGATAAATCACTGTTGATGATTTCGTTTTCATTGTGAGATGCTGGAGTGTTTCTAGAAACAGCAGTGAAGAAAATGTGGTGTTGAAATTGAGTTGAGTAAACATGCCAAGGTGATTAATGAAAACAATGTCGTCACTGGTGGATTAGGAGCCAGGGCAATCACTAGCCAATATTAATCAGCCAACTCGTTGGATAGTGGCGTCACCACATTGACTTTCAGTAAGATCCAACTAGTTGGCTGATGACGTTACGAGTCTTACTGAAACCAGAGAGTATGTATGTATAGAGAGGTTTCACTATTGGTCGATTTACACTGCAAGGCACTGGATTCGACGTCAAACCACTGTTAGCATGGAGCGGAAAGTAGGTCGCTGAGGTAAACAAAACCTGTTTGTGCATTTCCACGGGGCGTAAGAACTTGCAAACGGCTCCAAATATTTTCAATCAGACCAAAAATATTAACAAACAACAGTAAACAGATATGCACATTATCTTTGGTGAAGTCGGTCTCTTTCAATTCTCTTTTACCGCGGCGACCTAGAAGTGAGATCTCTCTATAAATACATACTCTCTGTTGAAACTCGATGTCTTGACGTCATCATTCAACTAGTGGGCCGATCCAGGTCGGCTGGTGCTCGCGTAGGCAAATTTGTTGTAATTACTGTGGTTATTAAAATGTTAGATAAGCCAGTTTTCATCAGCATCAAAGTGCCGTTAAAACCCCGGGCTTTATTGTCCAAAAGAATATTGGCTTGGGTTTTCACGCCTCGGAACTATAAAAGTTCTCATGTAGTGGGGGGAGCTATGGAAGCAGTGCGTGCAAATCGTGCACTTTATGATAGCAGTATGTCCTTTACCTGGTAAAATCTACCTTTTTTCCTGATTATAAAACAAGGTGGGCCGCCATCGTATGATCACTGGAACCACCTAAAATTGGATCTTGGAGATGCGTAAAAACGCGGACGTTTACGATTTATATAACCTTATTTACTTTAAAGTGAGAAACAAATACTTTGCTGAATGAACAGACCTTTGGCATCTTTTGACAGCAACGAACAAATGTTTGTTACAGCGCTTGGCCGTGTTTCCAGTCACAAACAAAAAGGTCGTAATTTAAAAAGACAAAAACAAATTTGGAGAACGCAGCACGCCGGAACTTTTTGGAGAGGCGCTTGTCCAGATAAAGTTGGTGAAACAAAAAATCAGCACTTTCAAATTCCGCTAGTCGCTTCAAATCTATTCCAAAATATCATGAAATGCCTTATCTAAGTTTGTGAAATACCTAAGAAGAGAATCAGTGTCTTCCAAACATTAAACGGAATACACACCCATAAAGAGAACAGGGAATAACAGTGTATCAGTGACACCGCCAAAAATAAACTACCGGCATAGGCCTACTTGGTTACTAATGACCTAATTAACAGGACTGTGACCGTGTGCTGTTTTTTTTCGGCGAAACTATAACTTCGTTTGTTTTTTTTTTGTAAGCCAGGGAACGTTCAAGGAATTATTTTTTTTTTCATTTTTTTTTTTTTTTTTGAATGCTTAACTTATTGCAATAACAGTGAAGAAACTTAGAAAAAAAAACTGCCGTAGACAACGGCTTGATGAGAGAGCGAAATACTCTTCAGTGAAAGTCGGTCACTGTGTCAGCCACTCCCTAGCCCCATTCAACCGTGCCGCAAAAGAACCTGGTAAATGATTTCAAAAGAGATCACATAAACACAAAAATGATACATCTAAGCATTGATTTTTCTCTCTATGAGTATATCAGTTAAGTTTTAAGGTTTTCAGAAAATCAGTGAAACCATTTGAGGGACAAGTTAGTTATTTTCAGCTTTTATGTCATGTTTACCTACATATTCAGCCACTGAGACTAACTGAAGGGAGACCTTTGTAATTTCCACTTTCTATATTTATCATAATGTTTACCTACATCTTCAATCATGGAGATCATCTGAGGAACATCTCAACACAGGCTCGTGAGTAATTCTACAGTTTGTGCTGTCATGATTTCAACAGAACTATAAACAATGTACCCTATTTTGTCCAAGTGGTCTTTATTTTGTTGGTGTAAGAGGCGACACCATAATGCTTCAGCTGACAAATTAATTTCAGTATGTCACTGTGCCTCCCCTAGTAATCTTACTTATGTAATGTTGCATGTCAATGGGAAGGTTATATTATTGGCTGTTTACAAAACAGTATCATTAAATTAAGCGGCATTCATTTTAACGAATTGAATGGAATAAAAAAAAATGTGCGTTAAGTAACGAAAATTCAATTCGCCGAAGTGCTTCGCGTGATCATCACAGATATAAAATGTTGCTCGCCAACGAACAGGTCTCTCCGTGCCCTCTTTGAAAAGCAAGGTAATTAACCTAAGCGGTATAAAATTAAGAGAACGCTGGCAAGGTGAAAACCCATATTTTATTGAAACAAAGAAGGGTCATTAAGGTCACCTACCAGCCACATCAGACCTCTGACAAAGGGGGCCCACCTCATTTTCAGTATAATATGACCCCAGGAATACGACATTACAGTGGTAGGTTGGTATAAAAAAATGCAAGATCGAAGTAATAAGCTCCCTCACTAAAGTCCAGGCTGTTTGTCACTGAGGTACCTTCACTAGCTGTATAGAAGACGTCAGTGATCTACCAAGACGTCCTACAAGCCTTCAAGGTATGAACCTCTCCATCAGTGTTACTGTCCTTTCATCAGTGTTTTGTTTGGTGCTAAACTGCGGATTCTTGAATGTTTGGGGCTAATCTGCGGATCCTTTTTTGTTTGGGGATAAACTGCAGATTCTTTTATATTTGAGGCTAAACTCCGGATCCTTTTGTGTTTGGTGCCTAACTGCAGATTCTTTTATATTTGAGGCTAAACTGCGGATCCTTTTATGTTTGGGTTTAAACTGCAGAATTATTCTTTTATGTTTTTAGGGCTAAATTGCAGATCCTTTTATGTTTGGGGTTAACTGGGATTCTTTTATGTTTAGGGCTAAATTGCAGATCCTTTTATATTTGGGGTTAAACTGCGGGGTCAAGGAAAGAATGTTTTTCTGGTGTGGCCCAGCAGGGGGTCTTGTCCTTTTTGAAGGAGGCCGAAATCTACAAATTTACCGCAAAAAATGTTACGCCAAAATGTTATGTAAAGCTGGGCTTGGCTGATACGAGTGTCGTTCATACTACCAGGGGTGCAAAGGAGGGACGGGGCTCTACCTGAGTCAGGCATTGTGCAGAGAAGGGACGTGGCTCTACCTGAGTCAGGCGTTGTGCAGAGAAGGGACGTGGCTCTACCTGAGTCAGGCGTTGTGCAGAGAAGGGACGTGGCTCTACCTGAGTCAGGCGTCCACGAGAGGGGCCACAGCCGGTGTGAAGAAACTGGCAAAACGGTTTTGAGAATCTCTCTCTCTCTCTCTCTTTCTCTCTCTCTCTCTCTCTCTCTCTCTCTCTCTCTCTCTCTCTCTCTCTCTCTCTCTCTCTCTCTCTCTCTCTCTCTCTCTCTCTCTCTCTCTCTCTCTCACTCATATACATATATATATATATATATAATACATACATATATCCAGAACTGCCAAAATCTAGTGTGCATAATTCAAGACAGGCCATTTATGTCTCTGCTATATAACCTTACAGATGCGAGTCCTTTGCCTGACCCTGCTTGTTGTCTGTGTCGGTCTGAGTCCAGCCGCCAGTGCCAACCTCCAGGAAAAGAAACGATTAGTAGGGATAAACATCTGGCCTCCCCCCATTCATGATTTCGAGATAGACATCATTGTGGTCCAAGCTCTGAGGGATCAATTAGACGAATTGGAAGCCTTCTTGAACGCGTCTGGAAATATGCCGTCCTTTTTGAGTGGCGGCCCCATTCGAGATATTCTGGAAAGCCTGTTAGGACAGGATCTTACTGATGCACTGTTAGGGATCCCATTAATCCAACAACTGACCAAGCTGGTGGACTGGCTGGTGGCTTACTTGCTCTATATCATCCTCAATGCGCTTTATGAGGTCCTGGATGCCC
Organism: Onchidella celtica; assembly: GCA_963931925.1. Taxonomy (NCBI): domain Eukaryota; kingdom Metazoa; phylum Mollusca; class Gastropoda; order Systellommatophora; family Onchidiidae; genus Onchidella; species Onchidella celtica. The sequence goes on from OZ007584.1 coordinate 24,188,670, forward strand.
TTGTAGGACTTGATTTGACCGACGTAGGGTTAGTATCATACAGACATGTTGTTTTTTTCCCTTCCCGGTCCTTAATGTACCTCTATTTTGTGCTTGAAATATTCCTTGGTTTTCTGTGGCACTCTCCCTCATTCTCTATCTATCTATCTATCTATCTATCTATCTATCTATCTATCTATCTATCTATCTATCTATCTGTCTGTCTGTCTGTCTGTCTGTCTGTCTGTCTGTCTGTCTGTCTGTCTGTCTGTCTGTCTATCTATCTATCTGTCGGTCGATCTGTCTATCTATCTATCTATCTATCTATCTATCTATCTATCTATCTATCTATCTATCTATCTATCTATCTATCTATCTATCTATATGCGTATCTATTTCTTCGTCTCTCTCTCTCTCACTCACTCATTCTATCTCTTTCTTTCTCCAAGTCTGTCTGTCTGTCTTTCTGTTTGTCTGTCCTTCTGTCTGTTGTCTGTCTGTCCCCTTTTCTCTTTCTGTCTCTCTCTCTCTCTCTCTCTCTCTCTATCTCTTTATGTCTCTGTCTCTCTGTCTCTCTCTCTCTCTCTCGTCCTGGCTGCACGTAACGCTCTTATTCCATCTTTGTACATCTCATCAACTGGACAGAATAATCAATTCGAATTTAAATATGAAGCCAAAAGATACTTAGTGTTTCATTTTCATTTTCAATTTGTCATTCTCAGATCTGTGGCTACATTCCTGCAGTCAGTGAGCATCATTGCTATTTGCCTCGTCGTAGATGTCGTCCCTAATCTGGCTACAGTTGTTGGGGATCTGGGCATCAGTTGTTCTTAAAAGGTATCCAAGGTTTAATGTATCACACTAGCCTGCATCACGACGGCAGTCCGACATTGACTTACTGTAGAAGATCTGTGAGGTTGGCATAATTACCTTTTTTTTTGAGGGGGGGGGGGGGGAGTTGATTATATATCTGAAAACAGTTTTGTAAATGAGTATAAAAGTTTTTATAATAAGACATAGATCTTAGCCTCTTTCAGGTTGGTCAAGACAAGTGTGGCTCCGCGTCAGAAAACAATTCTTTCATGGATCCGCAGGCATAGTGCTTACTTCGGATTTGCATGAAGTCTACACATTCAGTCAATATAGGCGGTGGAGGAGGGGAAGGGGATTCCCTCCACCAAAACGACGTTGGTGCGATGTGGTCACCTGCAGATCTACGTAGAAACGATGTCATTCCTGTGTGGAAAGTTGATGTCAATCCCTCGCTTGTAGGCTAGCAGGATGGATGGGAGCCTAGCCCCCCCCCCCCCACCCACCCGACACCCCAAGGGTCGGCAACCTTATTGCCCCTTTAGGGCCGGATAGCGTATTACTTAATGGACAATTGTCTTTGAAAAAAACACCAAACTTATAGTATGGGTATTTATGCAGAAGTGGCTGACCCTAGCAACGCATTTTTAAACAAGTGTCGAAGTGTGCATTTGTTATACATGTATCTCTTCTACATACTAAAAGGTCTCCAGTTTTGTTTTGATTTTCTTCCAAAAATGGACATAAAAAGAAGGTAGTGATATGTATACTATTAAAATGTCATCGTCTTTCTTTCCAGTGGATGGCTGATCAGACTGGTGATCCGATATTTCTCGATCCCTTCTGGAACAGAAATTCGTATCTTTGGTGATTTCCAAACGTTCCTGCACATCTGTTGATGGTAGAAGTTTGTTCTGGCCGTGAAATTGAGAAAACAAAAATTAACAATTAGCCCAGCATGATTTAACTGTTCATCTTGTTATCGGCACTTTTTGTTGTTGTTAATGTTGTTGTTGTTTTTGTTCTAGTTGTTGCTGTTGTTGTTCTCCTTCTTCTCCTTCTTGCTATCTCTCTCGTTGTCCAAATTTTCTGTTCAGCCGTATCTGTGTGGATCTGTCACATACTGGCAAACAATTAGGCTACCACAACATTGCAATTAAACGAACACGGATTTGCATTTAAGAGGTTTAACTGAAAAACGTGGAAACCGAAGAGCAGTTGTACGTTCTCAAAGGAAAAAGTGGAAAGTTCTTTGTCTGATTGCTGTAATCAACACATGGGTTTCAGTTCTAACTAATTATCGATCATATATAAAAAAAAAAAACTTTACTTTTGCTTTTATAAAAAACTAGCTGAGGCGCCCGGCATTATCCGGCCGGGTAAACCTGTGAACCCACCATTCTATCTCTCTCTCTCTCTCTCTCTCTGTCTCTCTCTCTCGCTCTCTGTCTCTCTCTCTCTCTCTGTCTCTCTCTGTCTCTCTCTCCCTCTCTCTCTCTCTCTCTCTCTGTCTCTCTCTCTCTCTCTCTCTCTCTCTCTCTCGGGGGCAGGGCAAGTATTGCGCCCCATCATCTGTGGAAGGTTAATTAGCACTCTCTCAATCAGGTATTAACCCCCTCCCCCCCCCCCCCACTCCACCAAAAGAAAAGCACATTTACTGTGTTTTAAGAGAATACTGATGTAATGAAAGTAAAGTGCATTATTTAACGCCAGTGTACTCAGATTTAACTAAATCGAATGGTTTTAATTTGTGCAAATTTTTCAGTGACAGTATTGAAATCTACATTGAAATCTCAACTGTCAGTATTGCTAGCTTCATTGTAAATCACTGATATGTTTTGATCAGTTTAAGTTTTGAGAAACTTGCAGTCGAAACATTGATAATTTTCAAATTTTGCGCCCGAGGAAATGGCCTTCAGATTTAGTGTGTCCCTTTTATACAGAAATTAAAATACATGGCAAATGAAGGAATGTCTACAAGGGGACACGTTGATCAGAACGTTAGAGGTGTGTAAGTACAAGTAACAATATCCATAGAATTAAATAGTTCCGTATAAACAGGGGGCATAAAACTTGCCCTGCCAATGGCACTGGAAGCCCACGTTACGCCACTGATTAGGCGCATGTAAGGGAACTCTTAGGTCAAAGGGGGGGGGGGTGGCTGGTTTGCCTGTAATCTTGCATCGTTGTTAATTTGTACATCATTTTCGCTTTCTCTGTCCGATTTTTTCGTCTTGCTTTGCCCCAATTTTCCCCTCTGTTTTGGCCGCATTAGGAGCAAATTAATGCCCACTATAGTATTATCGTTACGTCACATTTTGTAGGCGACTACTACGGATTTACTTACAATTTAGAAAAAGCAATATACTTATTCATATAGGTTGTAACTGCAAAATTTGTTTGTTTGATGTTAGGTTGGCCAAAATAATTATTTCTTTACCGATGAACTCAGTCAGGAAATTTCCTGGTCCTCTGTTCAACGGTGGTGTAATGGTGTGTAGCCTAAATTCGCCAGCCTTTGTGTGTTCTGTAACTAAGTAAATATTTTCAAAAATAAAACCTACAACCTGCCCAGATCTTCCCATGTTCAATTGGGAATGTACATGACTATATGATCGATACCATCCAAGTGCCAAAAACTGTAAACACGCTCAAAATATGGCTAGAAAAGAGACCAAAGAGGGGTAATTTTAAACAAACAAGAAAGAAAATGGACACTGACAGCACACACAGATTTAGAAAAAGAAATAAACAAAGATTAAAAAAAAAAAAATTCTCTTATGTGCAGAGCTTTACAGGCCTATATAATGAAAATTATTCAGGCAGTTTAACAAAGAGCTTACAAATATAAAATCAATTAAATATGAGGGCATTTTAACTTGTGCGGACTGAAATTGAAAAAAAAGTTATCCAGCTCCCGGCTGACTGCTCGCCTGCAGCTGATTAGAGTGGTTATTAGTAGTCTTTATTTTAGGAGGATCTCTGCACTAAGCATTTACACTTCTCTTTTCTTGTTGCTTTTTCTTGTTGCGTTGTTGCTGCTCTCGTCCTGCGGCTTTCTTAGCCCTCAAAAGGACTCCCATATGGGCATCTTCTTCCTTCTTTCTTTGACTTTTCCTTCCGAAAATTAGAGCGGTTATCTCTCTTTGGCCTGGTTTTATACTGCTGGTAAATTAGAAAATGAAGAAGAAGAAAAAAAGAGAAGCGGAAGTGTCGAACCGGAAGTTTATGAGACGCCATGTTTGATATGACTACGGTTCGGTTGTAACAAGTCATATTCTTTTTTCCAAGAATGCAGTCTCAAAATTTGAATGATTACGCCCGTAGAGCCGTGGAAGCAGAGCCTTCAAAGGAGCATTAGCAGGTTTATGTGGTTTTGTTGCATATTAAGTTTGTATTGCTCCAATTCAAATAGCCGTGACATGGACCGGCTGACATTGTTCCGCTTCATATCATTTCGCCACATCAGTAAAGGCACTGCTTCCAGCATCTGCCTCAGCATCTGCCTCCGTGTAAAGCTTGAAACCGATTTAATTTTTAACATGGAATTACCATAAGGCAAAGTGTGATCTTGGAATTATATTTAGATAAGATAAGAGATTTGGGAGAGAACTAGATTCTAGAGATCTCGATCTGCAGATAAGCTAGAGTCTAGATCTAGATCTAGGCTGAGAATGAGATAGATTTGTTTCTCTCAGATAAATTACATTTAGATCTATGCTAGATCTAGATCTAGATCTCTAGTTTTGTAAGAGCAAGATCTATGCTGCTTTCTTGTGATTTGTTCATGGCTTTTCATATCAGGAAAGATTTCTATGCCCCGACCACCCACTGACCCAGTCAAGATCCTGTAAATCTCTCCCTAATCCTGTCCTTAAATACTAGTCTAGTTATAAACCCCTAAGTCTAAACCTTTGTTTTCTGGTTGGAAAGGGTAGGCCTAAGAGGTGGGATTAGTCATAAGATTAGGTTTAGATTAAGGATAAGGACAGGGGTAGGGACAAATTTTGGGTATATCTTGAGTGTGGACAGGATGTAGGCCTACGCGACGGATCCTTTTCCGCTAATCTAATCAAATTAATAACATGTCGAGTACAATTAGGAGGGTTTTTGAAAAGTCAGTACTAGTGAAGTTTATTTCCCGACAATGTTGCTGTTTGGTTAATTGAACACTTTTTATATTATAGTGCATTCACTTTGTTATTTTTAATTGTTAATTAAATTATTGAATATTAAATGTTAAGGTCTAATTGCCTTTCTCTTTTCCTTTTAAACCTTTTATTTCAAATAGATCTTTGTTTAAATTTCATTTATTTTTTGTCACAAATTATTAGGCCTAATGCTTTTTTCTCAATCAAATCTTTTTCTTTATTTTTATCTTTATTTGTTAGCGTCTGTGCTCTTCAAGTTATAGCCTGTCTTTGTTTTTACTCCTGTGTCCATTCACTCACACAGAGCTGTGTACATCATTCTTTTTTTTTCTCACAAGCAAAATGTCTGTTAGTTCAGGTATAAAATTTGAAAATTTTCTTGCTCTGAAACACTTAGGGTGACCACAGAAAGGCCGCCTAATAAGTCGGCGCCTATAGGTCGGAGCTTTCAGTTACCACGTAGAGCGCCTATATGCTACACATAACGGCCGCCTACAATTTCGGTGCATTGCCCTGGTAGGTTTTATTTGTACTTTTTTTTCTGCTCACACTACTCACTGCTCCACGTGGAATTGTGCAGAATGAAACTGAGCTGACCATCATGTCTTTGAAATGATTAAAATTTTTAAAAATTGTTCTCTTTCAAAATACAGTAAAACCTCGCTATACCGCCACCCGTTATACCGTCATTCCCGCATACCGCCAGCTTTTCGTCGCGGTACGGATCTGACACCTATACAAAGTCACTAAAAATCTCTTTATACCACCATCCGCCATCCCCCAACAGTTTGACTGCTACATTCATAACTTGAGTATAGTAAATATTGCTCGTTATAGCGCCAACGTAAATTTAACCCCCACTCCCCACATCTACCTAAATTCAGCTAACAGTCGGAACATCACTTGGCGCCACAGTCTGTGCTTGTTACTCATACACCAATCCTACTACACAGTCTTCGCTTTTGAAGTCCTGATGGGGCATGCAGTGGGAAAGACGGGTCACAGTTCAATAGAGAGTTTGCGAACGAACTTAAGCGCGCGCGAGGTGATGCTTCAACTGGTTCATATCGGTCGCGGGGTACGATGCAAACAACGTACGTTTGTTGCTGAATTGTAATGTAGCATTATTTGACGTGTTGCAATACATAATACTTTTACTCTTAAGGTGCAATTTCCTGAATAAATAAACTCCAACACACCTAAACACAAAAAACAACAACAAAAAAATACAAATGAAAGCAATGTAAACTTCAAAATGACAACGTGGGATTATGTCTAGTGGAGAGATAAGGGAGATAACTGCAATATTTTAGAAAATCTTAGCCAGTCCAATGTTGGTAAATTACTTAATTACTTATTTCCCTTGTTCTACATGGTATTTTCGTTGTACCGCCATTCTCGTTATACCGCCAATTTTCTGTTTGCCCCTTACTTGGCGGTATAACGAGGTTTTACTGTAAACAAATTCTGCTGGGTGTCTTTGTTAATTTGAGTCAGCTGAATCCAAATCTTCAATCAAATTTCCTCTATCGTCCCATCCAGATATGGTTTGGTCAGTAGGAAATCGCCCCGCTCACCGTAAATGAGTATGACTCATGACACCTTCCTGTCGCTCGACGGTCTTGCCCATCACCGTGTCATGGGATCGGTATCTATCGGCGCAATAGGAATGTGTTGTGGATTCCGATAAAAAAAGTCGGCACCTACGGTGCTGAAACGAACCGAATGTAGGTGGGCTCTATGTGCAGTTATTGAAATTATATAGTACAATTCTTCTCACCTAAAGCGCCTAGTGGCTCGGTGACCGAATTCAGTGGCCTTTGTGTGGCTACCCTTAGTCATGACTGAGCACTGTTCCCAGGTTAATTGATCAAATGTTTCTTAGAAAACCACAGCATATAATATTATGTGGGGATGCAGCAGGGCCTTGAATGAATTTATGGTACAAAAACTTCTAAAAGAAAAAAGGTGTGTTTAAAAAATCACGTTAGGCACAATAAAGAAACATTACAATAGATTGTAAAAAGAAATTAGGAAGGAAAAACAATGCACACTTTCAGTTCTGAATGACCGATGTCTGGTCAATAAAAAACGGAAAAAAGGCAGTGTAATTGCAACAAAATTTTTTCATTACAAATTAGAACTCTTATTTCAAAAACCATTGCCACATGTGCGATTTACATTGTGATTTGTTGTGAATTGTCAAGAAACTCAAATTCCATCTATTTTAAAATTTTATAAACAATTCAAGGTTTCTGTGAAAAACAAGCTTGTCTCCAGTTTACTTTCAATTCATGGATGTTTCACTTGTAAGGGAAAATAAATTTTATCATTAAAAAAGGTAGTGGTGGGAGTAATTCAATGCATGGCAATTTTTGCTGTGTTTGATCAATGCTTCAGCCTAAACAACAGTGTAAAAAATCACAGAAATGATTTCCTCAAGTGTCAGTTAATCTGACCCAGTCTCTTTTGTATCAACCTGTCAAGTGTTTATTCAACTTTTTAAAACGCAATCTTTTAAAATATTTGTTATGACATGAAACAGTATGATCTTTTACTTTGTTCTTTTTGTTTGATAAGCTAATCGCATGCATTTGACACACATTCAGTTTGGTGTGTAGTGCCAAAGACTCCTTTATAAATGAGAAATATATAGAGAAAAGGGTGGGAGCACAGGTTTATCTGGGGCAATGTGTAATTACTTCACCTAGTTAAAAAAAAAAAAAGAGGAAAAAAAAAATCTCACAACGGATCTCAGGGGAAGACAGAATGAACATTTTGTTGGATAAGTGTTTGACCGAGTCTGTCACATACATACAAAGATTTAGGTACATGGCTGTCAGTAAGTTTGGGGTCATCGTTATGGTATGTATGCTCGATTATGGCCAATTTTGACAGTGTAGTAAGCTTTTCATTATTATATACTTTGCCTCACCCCTCCTCTCCCTTTTTTGAGCGTACAGCCATTAGACTGGTGAATATCCATGGTAAGACCTTGAGTTTAAAAAACTTATAATATAGACTTACAGAAGTGACATTTTGAATGGACTGTTTGACTATTTCATTAGGCTATAATTTCTTATAATCCAACAATTTTCGTTTGGATAAAAAAAACTTTAAAAAAAAATTCATTACCACAATTGAAATGATTACGTCACTGCTCCTCAATAATGCATACCGTATAATATGTCAGACCCACACCAAGAGGCATCTGACATCATGGCATTCCTGAGCATGAAGGCTATCAGATAACATTATTATAGAAAAAGGAATGTGCCAAAAGGACAGGTGTAATATTATATAATTCAGTGGAATCATTGGTCACCAAATGACCCGGAAAAGAAGCGCTTTTCTCTTGGAATATCTTGAAAGTGGCATTAGCGTAGAGCAGTGACGACATACTCCCCAGAAATCCCCTCTCTCCCAGGCAAGTTTTTCATGCACCGCTCCGACCATATGTGTTTAATGGATGTCCCTGGCCTGTCACTGACGGAAATTTGTTTGCCTTATCTGCGGTAGCGTAAACTTTCCCCCCCCCCCCCCCCCCAAGAAAGGAAATATTTCAGATTTAAAGGTTTCCTTCAGTTTGTATAGTTTGATATGTTTCATTCATCCAACAGTAAAAACTGATTTAAAAAATTTAACCCTTCACATATTTTATCATACGCTAAAAGTAAATCAAATATAGTCCTTTTATTACATAAATGCCCTTAATTGTGATGCCTCAGGATATTGACATTACCTGTTATTTATTCATGTAGTTCATCCAAATTCACCAAGACTTTTTCCTATATTTCCAGGTAGAAAGGCAAGCTACAGCAGGATTTCAAACCGAAACAAAGACTGAGAATCACCATGGAAAGATCAGAATCAGAATGCTGCTGAATATTTTAAAGAAATTTGAGCCTGATAATTTTTGAGGAACTGTTCTCCATAACAAACGATCGCTGATTTGGCCAATCACAATGGAGGACAGCCATCACAGCCATCATTTTGGCCGGGCATTGCCATTGGTGGGTACTTCATTCGCTCTGCCAGGAAAAAGTGATCCATTTGATGGAAAAAGCCCTAGCCAGCAGCATCACATGCGTCCAGGAGATATCCGGCGAGATTTGGATCTTCGAAATCATGAGCTGACGCCTTGTGTGGATAATGGTGAGCGCCAACGGATGAATTCACATGAGAGTATAGGTGAGCCGTCAACAAGTGGGGCCAATTTCCCCCCAGTCAAACCTGCTCATACACCTGAGATGAGTGAGTTTTTCATGTATTCTGGGGGAGAAAATCCAAAGTTAACAGTTGATGCTTTATATGGCGTGAGAGAAAATGTGAAAATGCACGTGGATGCATTATATGGAGGGCGTGACAGCAAAGCCAACATTAACAGTGTCAGTAGCAACATAGCCATAAGTAAGGAATCTATCGCTGTCGCTGAAAATCTATCCAGTCAAAACTTGTATGATTCAGAGGTTTTTAAAAGTAGCTTTGCAAACCTTACGACAACCCCATCTCTACAAGACAATACTGATTTAAGTTTGGAGAAAATATACCGGTGTGAGCTATGTAGTAAAGTGTTCAGCAACAGCTTCTTCCTACAGCAGCACAAGCTATTTCATTCGGGAGAAAAGCAGTTTGTATGTGGCACTTGCGGTCATAAATGTTTTTACAAGAGTCAGCTGAAGGAGCACGAGCGTACCCATACAGGAGAGAAGCCCCACAAATGCAGAGTGTGTGAAGTTGGGTTTGCCCGCAAGGATGCCCTTAAGCGACATGAGAAATCTCATCTTGAAGATAAACCGTTCCAGTGTGAAGTATGTGAGAAAAACTTCAAGCACAAAACATACCTTCAGCTCCACAAGAGGATTCATACTGGTGAGCGGTCATACCGTTGTGAGATCTGTGAGAAAATGTTTGCCCGAGGCGAGAGTTTGAAAAGGCATAAGATCTCCCATGTTAAAGAAAAGGCATACAAATGTAACTTCTGCGATAAGAGTTTCAAGTGCTTCACCTATCTGCAAAGTCATATACAAAACCATACCGGAGAGAAGCACCATGCTTGTGACGTTTGCGATAAAAAGTTCAAGTACCCGGCACTACTCAAAAAACACCAGCTGATGAAACACACGGCAGAGAGGCCGTTCCGTTGTGACCTGTGCGAGAAGGGATACTTCACAGAGACGGAGTTGAAAGTACACAAAATGAACCATGCAATTACGCCCCCATTTTCTTGTGAATTCTGCGGAAAAGGATTTCATCGCAGCGAGCAATTGGAAAATCACCGCCGAGTTCACACTGGTGAGAGACCTTTTAAGTGTCGGTTCTGCGATGACTCTTTCGCCCAGCAAGCAGGATTGATGAGCCACGAGCGTGTGCACGCAGCGGAAAAATTATTCATGCAACAGACAAACCTGCAGAATCATGACCGTTTGCACGCAGGTGAAAAACCGTACATTTGTGCCACCTGCGGTCTGACCTACTCTCAGATAGGCGCATACAATGCTCACATCCTCACGCATTCACGAGATATGCCGTATAAATGTGAGCCCTGCGGTAGAAAGTACCAGCATTACGCCAGCTTTCGCTACCATCAAAATGTATGTGCATTCTACAATCATTCAGTTACTGTCTCAAAGCAGAGCACATAGAAGACTTGACTGACTCTACAAAATCATGTATCTGTCTTCGTGCAGTGCTATGTTCAATCACAAGTGTTCTAGACTTTTTAGAAGAATGTATTTAAGATAAATCAGTATACCTTCCCATGTGCATATTACAGCCTGTCTGGAACTTGGCAAGGACTGATGCAGTTTCATTTGTGAACATAATTGACAGCCATTACTGTAATGCACTCAGTTCTAAGAGTGTTCATTCAAAACTAGAACATCTTCCCGTTGTGTATTCTCCTGCCAGTTTTTTCCATCTCTAGCAAAGCATTTAGATGATTCCAACTCGTATACAGTTCTCTTCTGTGTCACATTGTGTTACTCCACTTCATAAGATTTGAACATCTTAACTCATCAGATGGATTTTATGCTCTTATATCTCCTTAAATAAGAATAGTGCCCATGAAGAAAATAGTGGCCTAACTCCACTTTCACTGTTCCTGAGCAAATTGTGTTCGAAATTTTAAAAAATTTAAATAGTAAGGAAAAGGCACGAATTCCTAAAAAGTTTTAAAAGTGAAAAAAGCCAAGTTACAATTTTTGGGTTTTTTTTTTTTTTTTTTAACCATAAAAACATCCATTTGGGGGACTAAGGCCGTGTTTTCCTGCGTACAGAAACGGCAATGGAAACATCAAAAATCTGTCAAGTAGTAAAAAGATAGATACATTTGCAGTTTCCATTTCCCTACACCTGAAAACCCCAGCATTACTTACCACGGCAGCCGCTCCTGCGACCCACCAGGCAAACAATCTCCTAAAGTCACATTCTTGAGTGGCGTTTTCGTAAAATTACCGAAATAATTGGTTTAGTTCGTCAAGGGAGATGAGATCTTCATACCATTGATTGAAAGATTTGGGAGGTTCTAAACACATTTGTAAAGTTATACTCAGTTTGTAACAAAAGTGGAGTTTTAACAACTGTTTTTTATTCATGTGCACAATGGATGAAAGATCTTTGTGAACGGAGGGGTTTAAAATTTCTCCCCATCTGTGTTTACCTGTCTCTCATTGTGAAGTCAGACTCTTTTGTTGTATTTGTAATGTATTTTCATTCAAATTTTTGTGATGCTGTAGGAATTCACATTTCTCGAATATATGTCCTTGTGTTCAATTACGGGGAACTTCCAACAAAGACTCTAGAGATAGATGAGACAGGAATCGAATGTGTCTTCTTAGTTCTTCACACCTTGAAAGATAGCGTGCACACAGCAGAGTGCTGTGGGGCCTGGTCTCTTACGCATTGCAAATTTGCATGGAAAGAGTGTTTGGTATTTCATGATAAATTGATTAATAATACGATTTTGTTAAATGCTACCATAACCTAGGAAGAAATGATCACAATTCAGGTGCAGGGATTGAAGTTAGAATTACCGGTAAGCTATCTCAGTCACAGTTAACGTAACTCAATATTTTGTTTGTTCGTGTTTTTAAAATACGTCATTTCTCTAGGTTTCCCATACATTCACCACTAGGTGGTGATGCAAGCACGGAATGCCAAAACGCCACAGCTGTCTGATTTTATTGAATCTAATATCTTTGCTTCCATTCAAGCCCACGGCAAAGCTTCAATATGAGTTTAATGGCTACCAAAAAAAGTACCATGAAAACAGTAATTCAAATTTTTCAGATTTACTTTAGAATTTTTTTTTTTTTTCATCACACTGTGCCACATGGTGTTTATATTTTTGGTCTGCTGCAAATGATTTTATTAGATAATTAGTACAGTATTTGAAACAATCGTTTGTCTCAGGTTTTTTTCTTTTTAAGTACTTAAGTGGCAGGGGCCGAAGAGAGAAAAAAAGGCATTTTTGTCAGCCAAGGGTGATTTCTGTGGAAATTCAGATTTCGGTTATTAAGTTGATGTGGTGAATCCCCAGAATCCATTCATTGTGCGCACAGAATGTTTTTATTAATGAATAAATATTTACATCCTAGATGAAAGATTCAACATTTCGTAGGATTTCAGCTGTCAAAGTGGGATATTAGTTCCTCCAAAGGGTGGAAATTTCTGCTGAGACCATCATGTGTTTATTGTGTTCAAGACATGTAAAGCAAAGTAATAATGAACAGAATGAAATAATGTTGCAGCCATTCAAAATAGGCTCTCACTCTGTAATGAAGACTTGTGCTCTTATTTTTTTTTATTCAAGAAGTGTATGTCCTCAAAATGGCTAGAAATGGCAGTGTACCTGGCCTTAGGTAATGGTTGCTAGTGCCATATCTAATTTTTCCCCTAAATCATATTTTTCAATATTCATTGTTGCAAAATATGTCAAAATGAGATAAAGAGGACAAAATACGGCCAAATTATACCAATCAGCTCTTTGTATCATCAGGTTTTACGGTTTTTCAGATCCGGCCCTTCGTAGATAAGAGGTTGCTGTACCTGATCTAAACATGTTAGTGGAAACTTTGTGTGTGCAATTGAGGAAGAGTTGTTATTTTCAGAAATTTTTTACAGATTGTTGATATGATGTTTTGCTGTTATTATGAAGTGAGCACTGAGCTGCAGAGACATAATGCAGTAGAACTTTGGCTTTTGAAGGTGTATTTTTTTTTTTTTCTTTTACGTGCTTTTCTGAGCCGAGCTTCAGCTATGTTGACATGTATGGAAAAATTTGAATATGTTTCACTTTCTGTATGTTTTTGTAATTTTTGTTGCCTCTTTTATCAAAATCTCACTGCCCTACGTTGCCCAGGTTTTAAAAGTTAAAATGTGACCAAAGAAATGAAAAGAGAGAAAACGGTTTTATATTGTTTCTGTGGATTTTTAAGGTAAATTGCCGAGGCTGCTAAAGTAGAAAGTTTTTGCCTGTTTCTGTAATGTAATGTGCTTTGCTTCATGAAAAATTGGGCTGGTTGGCCGGTTGCGAATTAATTACAAAGTGGCGTCAGTGTCAAGTAATGGTGTATCAACAGTTTTCTCATTTTACAGAAGAGTGGTTCAAAGTTTTGGTCACTTTTGTTATGCTTGGACATGGCAAAAACATTTGAGGCACCGTGAGTCCGTGACAAAAAGTCGCTGAGGCAAATGTGATTTTGAACAAAGTGTTCCCTACTCTGTCTTATGAAATAATGCTGGAAATCAATGGTTCAAAGTCTGTTCAGCAGAGATACTTCACACAACTTCCTGGGGACAAGATAGAAACTTTGCAAGGGATTACTGTTCTTCACTGGGCATGCAAAATCTTGTGCTGCATCACTTTCACCTTTTATCGCAGCTTCATAATTTCTGCCTGCCGTTCAAAACTGTTAAAGATATCGACACGTTTCTTTGTGAGATATCTCACCATGGTAATCTTAACGCGAAATCATCAAAATCATCAACACACCAGTACCTGAGATGGGCGATGAAATGTAAACAATGCAAACTAAAAATTCGAGCACGTGCATCGTTTACTTTAGTGCTGCAAAGAAACTGGTTAATTTTAATTTTTTTTTACTACTGTTTGGCAAATTCCACAAGAAGTGTGTTTTCCTTCCAGTCGCAGGGTGGGTGTTTCTATTTGTGGCAGTTTGTATCATGATGTGATACATGTGATGTCTTAACTCTGTACTTATGGAAGGCGAAGCTATATATTCATGTGAGCATGTGATGTTTAGAACTTCTGAAATTCATTTCGCAGGGTTCGTTAATCCAGTGGACTTGAAATTGCAGTATACATGTTTATGTTGTGATTAATGTTTTTATGCATGAAGTCTTGATGTATGTTCATTTTAGTCTTGTATGTACAGGAAAACTAAAAGTGATTTTAAAGGAGACTTCTGAATGGGCTTTAATAGTACTGTAATCCGTAATGAAATATTCCAAACTGCAGGCGAATATGGATCCACACAAGATTGCAACCTTTTATTTTTAGGAGCAACTGTGTGTGGATGTCGCTGGGAGTAGGGCCCCCCCTCGTGATTTAGTCTTCTACAGGGATATTTTTATAGTTAATGCAGCCAGGCAATCAACTGCTGAGTACTTAAAAAATGCAGTTTGTCAATACTGTTATGAGGTATATGTGGACGTCTTTCTGACTTCAAAGCTGCTTGAAAGTTGGACATCTCCTAGGGTATTATTTTTATATTTTAATATAGAAACAGCGATATAAATTGGAATAGAGCTTAACTTAGGGCAGTCTAGAAATGGATATCTGTCCACGGTGTTGGGACATTTGTGAAAAGTCATTATACGCATGTTTTAGAGGTTAGACACATTGTGCACATTTGTGGACTATACAATCACTGAATCAGTGTTTTTCTGCGTCACTGAAAATGTACAGAAATTAGAATAAATGAGTTAAAATCAGGACACAATATACATCCTACCATCTAGCAGTTTTATTGAAGGATTCGACATACATTCAGTGATATGGATGAAATGTGGACATAATATTATAATACACTTTACATTGTTGTTGAAGGGATGTAGATTATGCATAGATAAAACCATACACTTTAGCAGTATTGTTAAAGTGCTGGAGAGCTTGCTTCTGAATGCTTCTAAGGGCCAGATTTTCTTACATTTAGAAAAGATTTAGGGGTATGCACATTTTTGAAATTTAGTTTCATGCATAGATCTGTGATCTTTTTCTGTAGCATGGCAGTATTTTGGTGCTTTTATGTTAAGTGGGAAGATGCGCCTCTGAAAGAAGTGCACCAAATAATGTGTAAACAATTACGCAAGCTACTAATATTGATCAGGGATCAGTGGTTACCAGAAATGTTGACCCAGGCCTTGTTGTTCTCAAACGTGAGCCAACTGAGATTATTTTTCTTGACAACTCCAGTGTGTGTCCAGTTGGGCCATCCATCATAAAGTATGTAAACTCAGAGATAGGGAGGGTGGGTTTGTGTTTGTCCCCAGTGCACGAAAAGTGCACACTGGAGGAGGTGGGCCTGGGGACTGTACATACGCTTTTCAGTTGTGGTAATGAATTTAAATGTTTGCCTATATTTACTGTTTTAAGCAAACTAAACTGTTGGTTTATAAATTTGAAAATCATCTGATGACACGGACAAAGTATGCCTTGAGTTGAAGTCTTGCATTTTAAAGGCCTTGTCAACGACATCTGCCATTCTATTGGCCTTTGGCTTGGGGGAAGGCCTGGGGGGTAGATGGATTGAGGCCAAGCAAATGAAAAGCATTCATAGCAGGAGGTGGGGTGTCAAAAATTGCCAAAATTAAGTTAACACACAATATGGATTCTCCTTTTTAGGAATGTTTATTAGATTCCTAAATACCCTAAGATTTTGGTTGCAATTCAGGGAAAGGTAAAATTGTCCTTATTTTGAAAGAAATGAATTTGTTACAGAGGTAATCACTGCATTGGGGTGCTGTTTATATTGGATGTGCTTTGGTCGAGATAAGTTGGCCTTATTGGCTTTCATTTCCAGGGGGTTACAGTTAGAATAGTGATGCACTGAATTAAGTTTGCGTAGTTTCGGTTTTAGTGTGAAATGTGGATTGTGGACGGCAGAGACCTTGAATGATAGCAAAACTGGAAAAACTCTATATGTCAAAAATGTCCTGAGTCAGCTGGTGAAAAGAGCGATCTTTCACTCTGGGTCAAACAGACTTGACTCAATATGCCATGAGGATTAGGATTAGGACGGTTGTCCTTAGGGCAGCACTGCCCAGATTGATGCCTGGAAATTACTTTTTTTGGAGGGCACTTCAATGTAGACAGTTGTGCTTGCCGAAGCATAAACATCGCATTTTGACTTTTTCCAGGCATCAACCTACACAATACCACCCCAACTCCCATCATTGCCCCAGCCCATTGGGGTAGTTGTTCCTGCAGAAAACTCATAGAGACAACATTTACGACCATCTCTACTGAAAACTCATAAGGACAACTGACGCTGGTGCAAACTCATAGTGACAGCTTGGCTGCCCCCACAGAGAACCCATCTAAAGGGACAACTTTCCACAGAAAACCCATCGAAAATCTATTGAAAGAGATTTATAACTGTCCTCAAACCCATAAGGACAACTGTCCTCAAAGAAAACCTGTAAGGGCAACTGTCCTCAAAGAAAACCTGTAAGGACAACTGTCCTCGAAAAAAACCCTTAAGGTCAACTGTCCTCAAAGAAAACCCATATAAGGACTATTGTCCTCACAGAAAACCCATAGGGACAGCTTTCCGTACCAAAGCACCTCCTTTTAGTTTTTTGTTGCCATTACTTGATGCTGTTGCTAACTGTTCCACGTGCCATGAAAGTTTTCATTTTCAACATCGGATTTCTTCCTGTTGATTATTCTCAGCTTTGTTTTTTTTTTTTCATTGTTGTCTGTACAAAGTTTCAGCTGTGAATGTTGAATGTATTGATGCTATTATTAGTGTGATGAGAGCCACTGTTTTTGTGAGGGTCATTTCATACCTGGTCATACTTGTTCAATTGACCAGACCGGGGGCGGGCATTTGGTTTTGAAGTCTTTATTTTGAGTCACAGCATCAGTCCCTGATCATTTCAGGCTCCTTTAGTGGAGGAGTTCTCAAACTTTTTTTTGAGTGTCATCTCTGTCATGAAATGTTCGCTCCTCCATTCTCAGCTTCTCCATTATTCTGTTGACCTGTTGTTTTATTTATTTATTTATTTATTTATTTATTTTTAACTTTTTGATGAGAGTACAAAGAACCAAACTTGACAGGAGAGGAAAAAACTGTTTTATTTGAGACGTACTACTTATCTTAATTATTATAGTATACAGATGTAGTTTTAAGTCAAACAAAAAACTTTTGGAATAATGTACTCATGGAGCTCTCAAAATATTTGGCAAAGAGTAAATAAAAGAGTTGTGATTTCGCAGTTCTGCAAGTACATTTGTGTAGTTTCAGGAGAAGGCTGAGCTTATTACATGTATTATCTTCCGGCCACTTATTTCCAAGTCGGCTACATTTGAATCATTTCTAATGAATATTTGACCATTCAAAGTTTTATTGCTGTATTATATAACTCTGTATTCAATGATGAAAATTGTTAGCTTGTTAGAGGACTTTATTTGAAGTGAGATTTTGGTTCCTCAGCTAGGTGAAAAATTCCCCTGAGGTCACCATGCATGTATTGTGGTCAAGAAAAGTGGGAGCAAGAAGAAGGCAAAATAAAATGATCACAGAAATAATATTAGCAGCCATTTTGAAACAGATTCTGCACATGAAGATATAACAGTTTAAATTTGTAACAGAACAAGTAGGATTTTTGTTGTACATGGAGTAAGTTTCCCCGGACATCGTGATAGAAAAAGACGTACATCTAGGGCTTTGATTCTCTCATGTTATCATGGAAACAACTCATAAGAAGGAAGAAAGGTCTGAACATTTTTCAATTAAATTTTGTTTTGTGAGAATGTTTATTATATGTACCATTTCTCTTTACACTGAAGAAACCTTTGTCTGACATAATGTACAATTTCTTGTTCTACTGAAAACACAATGCTTTGAATTTTTACTGCATATAGGAAGACTTTCTGTTTTACTCAATGTCTTACTAAGTATTTACATGTTTGTGCTGTATGTATTTTTAAAACAAATTTTCCAAGTAGCAAATTTACTGTAAATTGAAATAGCATGCATTGGGATAATTGGATGAATACATGTGTGTGTGTACCGTGTGATGGCCGATGAGTAGAATATTTTCAGTATGATATCGTCCCCATACAATGACAAGGTTCTGACTCCCTTCCATCAACTTTTGAGCAATTGATGACTGAAGTGTCATGTGCACATAGAAAAGATAGCTCATAGCTTTTGGAGGTAGGATTTTTTTAATTTTTTTTTACGCCATAAAGTGCAAATTACACACCAAATCCGCTTGATACTTTGATACACAATGGAGAAGGCCCCTAGAAGTACTTTGTGGTATGTAACTCAGTTCAGCCAAAAAGTGGAGATAGAAACTTACACATTCTATGGGGACATTATGTCAGTGGAAGTGGAGTGTTCATATTGTAAAATGTTTGGCATCGGAGGGTTACAAGAACTGTAAAAAGAAATAGTATGCATTGGGATAATTGGATGCGTACAATAATGTATGCACTGTGTGATGGATGAAGTCCAGAACATTTTATATACATGTATATCAGTTGAAATTGATGGTTCATTATATGTTCAGCATCGGAGGATTACAAGAACTGGAAATTGAAATAGCATGCATTGGGGTAATTGGATGAAAACTTGTGTATGTATCGTGTGGTGGGATAAGCCTAGTACGTATTTAATATGACATGTCAGTTGAAATTGATTGTTGATACACATGTAATATGTTTGACAGCGGACGGTTACAAAGACTGTAAATTGAAATAGCATGAATTCAGATAATTGGAAGGATACATGTGTTTGTACTATTTGAGGGATGAAGTCTAGAAGTAGTGAATTTTCAAATATTTATTATATGATAAATGTAAGTTGAATTGGAGAATTCATAATATATTTTTTACCCCAGGGGGTTACAAGAACTATAAATTGAAATAGCATGCATTGGGATAATTGGATGGATACTTGAGTGTCTATTCTCTGATGGATGAAGTCTAGGACATTTTCAATATGGTTGTTAGTTGAAATGGATTGTTCATAATAACATGTTTGACATCGGAGGGTTACAAGCTTGGATGTACGCAGTCATATAATTTAATCGTTACCCTAACCGTTGTACATGTATGCATACGCTATTTATGAATGTACACTGTTCAAGAAGTAGTTTTATGTCCTGTTATGAACATAAGTATGTTCTTATGCGTGTACATAATTATTTATGTACGCGCTTATGCATTTCTGCATCTTTTCCTATGTACATTGTAATGCTTTGTAAATAAACGCGCAGAAAATTTACTTATTGAATTTGCAAGTGTTTATTTTGTACCACAATTAAATACATTTAATAAAAAGTGCACGGAAATATTTAACTCTATTTGTGAAATCTAAACTGATGAAGATCTACCGTACATAAATATAGGACCCAAACTGACCATGACAGACACAAAGGCTGATGTGCATAAAACTAAAACTAACTCAAATTCAAACTCGATGTGGCAAAATTAGAAGATAAGATAAAAATCACTGTATTATCTTGTGGAGGAAATTCATTTTCACAGCGTGTTTAACTCTATGTGTGCCATGAACTGATGACTCGGTTCTTCCACTGGTCAGGTTTGTGCCAATCACCGATGTATCAGTGCACAAGAATGCTAGGCTATTTTATTTCTGGAAGAAAGAAAGTTGACTTTTTATTCATAAATGTTGCTGTAGTTCACGCTATATAAATGCAATATATTATTATTATTATTATTAGTTAGTCTTTATTCATCCCCCCACTATTTTCTTCCTGTTTTGGCAAACGTGGAAAAATTCATGGCACACAAAGAGTTAAACGAGCATGTACATGACACACATCTTTTGTTTCATTACATGAACATGTCACAACTCAATAACATACATAACACATGAAGTAACAACATGGCATGGAACATTTAACTCATTTGCTACGGTAAGCCGAATATTCGGCCCGTGGATTTTTGCTTCCCTACGGAAAGCCAAGTATTGGGCTCGAATGGACAAGGATTTTTCAATACATGTACTAATATAGAAGCCAACTTCTCGAAATATTGAATCCCATCCTGGTTCATTGATTTTCCTTTACTTTAATGAGTGATGTATTGTGTCTTGTGTTCATACTGAGTGAAAGAATTAATATCTTTGAACTACGTCAAAATTTCAAACTGGATAATGTTGATAGTTCCCGTCCATACCCACAAAGGTTACCGTAGGGGATGTAGTTAATAAAATATGGCACACATCTTTCGTGAGCGGCATTTTGAATTGAAACATTTGGATATAATATAATATGTATAACAATGTGCAGGCTGTCCCTTGATATACAGGATCATCCTGAATTCATTGGATCGGGAAGGCTGATTTTTTTTGGGGGGGGGGGGGGGTCGAAAGAGAAATTCCTACCAGGTTTGGGGATAAAGGTCAGTCTAGTAGGGCTGGGTGGCACCAGCACTTTTTCAGTGTCACCGATCCCGACTCCGATACCATAACTTCTCGTTGGAGTCGACGCCGTCTCCGACTCCAATGACGTCACAGGTCCCTGTTGAAAGGTTCCGACACTGTTGTTGACACTCGAGGAAGTGACGTCGCGGTCTCCATCACTTCCCTTGTGTCGACTCTGAGGTCTGACTCCTGCACCGACCCTGAGAATTTGCATGATGCAAAGATGGACGGTCAAACTTTAATTTGCTGTCTCCTGTCTGGTACGGTGCTGTAGTGTCGGGGGGAGGGGTGCAGAACTAATTCTCTAATTAATAAAATCTTTGTAATATTATAATGTTCACATATTAAGTGTAAATTCAGCAGTGGTAATGAGAAGGAAAACTAGAGAACCGCCGTAGTGTCGGCACTAGTGCTAGTACCGTTACCAGGTTCTGGTGTCGGGCACCCAAGGTCAAGGTCAGTACCTAAGGAGTTGACATCGGTGTCGGAAACAAGCCCAGCACTACAGTCCAGTAAAGTGCATGACAGTGATGACTGTTTGCACATTATACGTATTCCTTGTAATAATTATGTTGGGCGCATAATGGTATGATGTGTGATGTGAATGACAGTGTTTTGATGTGTTCACCTTTCTATGGAAATGACAACTGACCGACTGTCCGGTTCAGTTTACTTTTATGGGATATGGATTCATGCTGCTGGGATGACAAACTGCGAGACATTGTACTTTAAACTCTTAGCCTCCAGGCGTAGACATCCTTCCTACCCAGGGACCAAACAGGAGCACCTGAACTGCCAGAACAAACAATAGAACTGTAAGTTGCCTTCCCCCACCAGGGAGAATCTTCAGTGAGCTCTGTAGCAGCCCATTCTCCAATACATACTGTCTTACAGCAGCCGTGAGGGTGAGAGATAACCGCAGTAAGTCTAGCTTCAGAGTCGGCCTCAAACGTTTCGTTCACTTTCAAAAACAGCTCCTTTCGTTTTTCTCCAATATCAAGCAGTCTCTGACATAAATCCAGATCATGAGTTGCACAAAACATCCAGCACTTGTCTTCTACAATATTGTTGTACCAAACCTTATATCCGGTCAACTTGGTTCTGCCGGATGTGCCAGGATTTTCTGCCTCTTCATCGTAAAATAGATCCACTTCCGTGTGTTTGGCTTCCGTGGAGTCAAAGACGAGGTGGTTGGCTGTTGCGACTTCTATGCGCCCCCATTGGTCGACGGGATTCCCCGAAGCTTGGCACTCGGCGCAGGGACATGGTTCCTGGCTTTTCTTGTTGTACAAGTGTATGTTTCGGACCTAGTCGTAAAGACAGGAGAATAAGCGAAGACATGGCGCGACCAAAGTACATGTACGCAATGTACTTGTTTGTCCCATCTCCATTTTCTGAAAAACTGGAGATCTTTCAGTGTGTGAGAGAAGTATAACAGGTGCACACTTTTCACGCCGCATTTGAAACAAGTGACAAAGTGCATTTGTTATAGGCCCGCTGCGCATATCGGTCATCTTTGCTGTAAGGACTGACGCATAACCATGGCGATGATAGCATTGCTTTTGATTCGTTAGCTGATTTGCACTGCGAGCACTTCAGGCGTCGCGAACCAATCTTCGGCGAGCTAAAACTAGTTCACTACTGTAAACAATGACACGTGTGTACACGCACATGGGAGACGTTCGGTTAATTCTTTCACTTCCTTTCTCTTGTGTACTCGGATGGTAGGGTATCTGACCAGCTTGGATACATCCTTTCCACTCCTGTCACAACAGTCAACTGCAATGCAACCAGCAGGCATTTTAACCGCTTAGACATGTCTCGAAGTTACACTTATCAGCTGATCCACCGGCCATTTTGGGTGTGGGAAGAACAAAACAAAAACACTCTTTGACGTCATTCGCAGGGGGCCTATTCTGTACCTCTTCTACGTACTGATAGACCTCCAGTTTTTCAGAAAATGAAGATGGAACAAACAAGAAGTAACTTCCGACTAACTTGAATTGGAGCACATGAACACAGTATGGAGTCGTGTAATACAGAGAATTTAGCATACATGTTAGTATATTCTGACTTCAGAATAGCTAGAATTGGAGAACATACATTTGTCATGTACAGACAAAGGAATTACATGTAAGTAATGCAGCAAACTCTGCATATCCTAACCTTAAAATGAAAACAAATAAAGTCCTTACAAAACGACACCCTTACCCATCCACTTCCGGTTCTGATACAGTCTTGACCTATGAGGTCAGATGCAGGATAAGCACGTTGACTTCTGGGAAAAGTCTTGGGTCTGCCTTCACTTGTGTGGTTCACGCAAAGTCTCACGGCTTGCACTGGTGAAGAATCATACATTCAAGCTTGATGGACTTGGTAAAAAAAATACATATTATGGCTACATGAAGATCACGGGGGCGGGGGGAGACAGACATAGTCACAAAAAGTTATTTTGGCCTTTACCTGCCCTCTCTCAGCCGCCAACCCTACGGTAATCCGATGCGTAGGATTGACGTCAAGTTTGCACATTGGAATGAGATTGTTCCCCTACGTAGATCCGCTGGTCACGACATCGGTTTGATGTATGGAATCCGCCCTACAGTAATCCTACCAATCCTACGGAAAACTTATACAAATCTAGATCGGAATGACGTTGGGATGTTGCTTTGAAAAGAGACAATACGTGAAAACAAAACTTCACAAAAGATAACCAAAAAAAAAAAATTGGCATTGCAATCTGCTCCACTCTCTGTTAATTTCCATTTTGTGACGATCAAAAGAAACTACTTCGTAATATTTTTACCTTTTAAAGTTTGGAGAAACTGGTATAAATGTTCATCTTGGTAGCCTTCCGGAAGATGATTCATTTCAAATTTGGAAGCTTCGATAAACTTTTCATGGCCTGGGTTCCGATCACAATCCTCCTTGAGCTGTTTGAAGTCAGTTCCTTGCTTAAAGGCTATCTCCACATCGTAGGCTGCATCTGGGATGTAGTTGGCAGGGTTTTGTCAAAAAAGTGGCAAAAAGATAAAGCTGTATGTAGTAAAGTTTTGAGTAAGAAATAATGCAGAAACGAAACAATAAAAAACAGGTTCGATGCTCTCCGAAAGTCCAAGTTTGGGACTCACAAACGTAAAGTACCGGCATTTGTTAAAAGTTCTACAATATTTTTATAATTTCTCTGATTTTTTTAATGGTGTAATTTTCTGTCCTATTACATTTTAAATTCTGAAGTAGGTCAGCAGACCGAAATTACGTAGGCATCAATTTGAGGTGATGATGATGATGATGTCGACGACAATGATGATGATGGTAGTGATGATGATGATGATGATCATGCTGATGATGATGGTGTCGATGATGACGATGATAGTGATGATGATGACGGAGATGTCGACGACAATGATGACGATGACGATGATTACGATGATGCTGATGATACCGATGATGATGATGATTATAAAGAAAGTGGTAGCGAAACTAATGATGATGATATAATAACATTGTTAATTAGAGAGGATGCACTGAGGACGCATTTAGCACTTAAACTTACCAGTACACCACAATCCCTTACCTTGTTCAGTATTGCCGTCGAAGTTAGCTGACATTTTCAGCGGTAAAATCTCTCTCCTGTGGAGAAACTTTAAAATCACCGATAAATGGTTAATAATATTGTACATGTACATGAAACTGTGTCGTTCAATGAAGGAGAATAAATAAATCGCGACCTTAGCTCTTGGTTGCTCCAATTATTCCATTTTTTGTGTAACTGAGAAATTCGACGCTAAATATTTGCGGCTTTAGTATTATGATAAGGAGTTAGAATAAATCGGAATTGTGAAACAGCTTGGTAAGTGTCACAGCCCATTTCAAACAAGTGTCAGGGTGTGCATTTGTTATACCTCAACAAACGTCAAAGTGTGCGTTAGTTATACCTGTTCTACATACTAAAAGATCTCCAGTTCTTTAGAAAACAGAGATAGAGCAATTAAGTACTGAGGTCGCGAAAAGAAATTAACGGTTACGTTATCATCTGCCCACGCCATTGATTTAGCAAATGACTAAATATCACGCAGATTGATTCTTAACTGAGCAGAGCCATGCAAAGGGCTTTATGAATCAGAGAAGAAACAAACAACAACCTGAAAAGGAGAAGAAATTCCTGCCCGGTGGGGTAAAGAACCGCTGTCCCCCCGCCAGACTTCCAAGCATACCAGGACCACTATGGTTTGTGGACTTTAGTTAAGGAGGTTGGTTGGTCTTGGCATTTACACCTCAACGATCACTATGTTATTAGGGACCCCGTGTTTTATAGAGCTTACCACAATTAATATATTGATATATATACTAGGGTCTTTCCCCGTCAGCATGTATACTATACGTCAATCTGACTAGTAGAATAGACGTCAAGTTTGCACATAGAGATAATAATGATCGTTCCTACGTAGATCCGCTCGTTACGACATCGCCCCGACGTCAGTTTGATGTAGGAATCCGCCCCTACGGTAATCCTATCAACCCTACGGAAATCCTGTACAAATTTACATTGGATTGACGTAGGCACGTTGGCTGGGTTGAGTGGTTATTAATATGAGAAACAATCTTGTTTTAGTCTAAGAGCGCTCTGATTCAAGTCTCGGTTTAATATGGGATGTGGGCTATGGAATAAAAAGGTGTATTATACTTACGTCAAACAAAACTGATTTTCGAGAGGGTATCAGCAGGCTAGCGTTCACAGCCCTAAATGCTTAGGTTAGAGGCTATCTTTCGTTTGGTTGTCATTGCAGTGTAGCAAAATAATATTTCCGCTTCAACGATAGAACTGTAAGGGTAGGGTGTGCACCGTTTTGTTTACAATGTGTTACACAGAGACAAGTCAATGTGCTTCTGCTGCATGGCTTTCCTGCACCATCGGGTAATCGATCATTGGTTAGTGACAAGAACCGGTTGCACGGGACGAGGTATGTAGGCTTATACCTTCAGTCCAATGTCATTTCATGCCATTCACTCAGCGACAGTTTACATGAGTCGTTAAGCCATACTTTCAGATTTAAAAAAAAAAAAAAAACAGAAACACACAAGTGGACAGACAAAAAGATAACAAATTTAATTGACAAATAAACGAACAGATAGTCAGACAGACAGACGACAGACAGACAAACGGACAGACGGCAGACCGACAGACAAATAAACAGACGAGAGATAAATAAACAGACCACAGATAGATAGATAGATAGATAGATAGATAGATAGATAGATAGATAGATAGATAGATAGATAGATAGATAGATAGATAGATAGATAGATAGATAGATAGATAGATAGATAGATAGATAGATAGATAGATAGATAGATAGATAGACAGATAGATAGAGCACATCACGGCAGATGTGCCTATCACAATGGGATTTTCAATAAACCGGTTTGCGTTAAAGTTGCTGGAAGAAACCATTTTCATTCAATTTCACTCAATGGAACCGATATCGCTTAGGCCAAATAAAATCAATATTGCTATCACTTATCGATTTTGTTAACGACAGAAGTATGTTTTTCTTCAAATGGAATGGAGGGGGGGGGGGGGGGGAGGAGGTTTCAATGACTTATAAAACTTAAACTTGAAAGAAATATTTAGTCTGTTGAAAAGGCTGAAATGGGTAGGCCTATACATGAAAAGACATATTTTTGTTTAATCGATTGGAACGGGTTGATTATCGAAGTGCCTTACTTGTGTTTTACAGGTGAAATAATTTGAGTGGACCGGTGCACGAGTAAAATAAGGCCCAGCCTGCGTCCATACGTCAATCCAACGTAGATTTGTATTGGATTTTCGTCAGATTGGTAGGATTACCGTCGGGGTGGATTCCCTACATCAAACCGACATCAGCACGATGTAGTAACCAGCGGATCTTCGAAGGAACTATGTCCTTCCTTCGTTCAACCTTGACGTCAGTCCTATGCAACGAATTTCCTTAAGACTGCCGACTGGGATGTGAGGCATATTAATATGTAAAAATAAATAATACCAAAAATAGCAAGCAACGGTTGATTGTCACCTAATGTCTGTTTATTTACTGTTTTCACTGCAAATTGTGAGACGCTCCAGGGAAATGGTCCACATGTTACGCTCGGCACTTTCGAAATGAATAGAGCCAAAACTAGGTGGAGTGGGACTTCCCGGTTCTATATCACTTTTCGGCATAAATAGATTCCTCAATCATTTCTTTATGCCTGGGCAAAAAGATTTAATTCAACACACAAGCTGCAGACTTTCATCAACAGGTGCCTCAGAACCATCCTGCCGATCAGCTGGCATGACAAAGTCATCAACGAATGGCTGTGGGAACGGACAGAGCAAGAGCCAGTGGAAATTCAGATCAAACGGTGAAAGTGGGGGTGGCTTGGACATACACTCCGGAAACCCCAAGGCAGCATCGTTCGCCAGGCCTTCAAAATGGAACCCCCAAGGCAAACGAAACCGCGGGGCGTCCCAAGACAACGTGGCAAAGATCAACTGCAAGTGAGACAAAAATGCTGGGACTCTCATGGGGTCAGATTGAAACCGCAGCCCAGGACAGAGCAAGGTGAAGGATCTTAGTGGATGACCTATGCCCCACTAGGGTTTCAAGGGTTTAAGTAAGTAAGTAAAAAGATTTAATGAATTCCGGAATAATGAATAATATATGTCGTGTTTTTTTGTTGTTGTTGTTTTCGTTTTTTCAGATCCAAACTAACGAGCCTTTTAAATTTACCTAGATGTTAAATGCATTTTTCTCAAAAATGACCTTTTCTACCTTGCCACACTGAAATAGCCATAACTTGGTCAATTTTCAACATTTTTACATGCAATAAAGTGCATTCTTCTCAGGACAGTTTGTACCTTCACAGGATACCCTTAACTCACTTTTGAAAAATTGGCCAAGTGCACCATTTCTCCGGAGCTCTTCACAATCAATCACAGCTTATCATACGAGAATGCAGCTATGATGCAAACAAAGACTAGCAAAAAAACAAAAAATACGTGTTTTCTACCAATATTTCCAATTTTGGCTTTTATAGTACAAGAATTTGGGCATATCCAATTTCCATTTATTTCATATTCCATAATCCATTTATTTTCTAATTCATTTTATTTTTTGCTGTTTTATTGTTTACTTTCTGCTTTATTTATCCCTATACCGATATGCCTTTGTTATATGTTTGTGTGTGTATATGAATGTATGTCCTCCATAAGAGTGAATGCAATAGAATGTGCGAGAGAGAGAGAGAAAGAGAGAGAGAAAGAAAGAAAGAAAGAGAAAGAGAGAGAGTTGCAGACAGAGAGAGTCTCTCTGTAGGGCGCCTAGAGCAAACATTTTGGGCCGGCCGCAATATAAATGATCTTCATTATTAATATTATTAATAGTATTATATTTTGGGAAATCTCTCTACACATTGTACATACTCGGGGACAAGGTGGTCTAGAGGCAAGGTGCTCGCCTCTCTTGCCAAGGGTCCCCGGTTCAAAACCCGGCAGGTGCAGGCATGTTGGAAGTTTGGGATTTTTCTCATATTTTCGTGTCCCTGATCCTATTGGGGGTAGGATCGAGTACCTAGTCTTCTCGGATAAGAACGAAAAAATTCGGAGGGCTCGTGTGCACGTTGCGCACGTTAAAGATACCTTGGCAGTTGGAAATCGAAAAGAGCAGGCCGAACAGGCCGCTGCCCGGGCAAAATTAAATAAAAATTCATCCCTACCAGTCCCTCCCCCTCCCCCCTCATTCCCCCCCCCCCCAAAAAAGAACCCGCCGACCGGCGCTGCACTGTGGCGACGACGTGCCTGCTTCAGTTATAACTGGGCTGCAATGGCACAAAGGCAAATTTCCCAAATGGGATTAAAAAGTTATACAAATACAAATACAAATACAAATACTCTACTGTTATTACAATTATACAGCAAAGCATGAGAAAAAAATGTTATAATACCACTCCGTCCAGAAACTGTGTAGTAGTCTTAATATAATTTTTCAAAGGTGAGAGGATAAGTAAAAACTGACAAACTCGTGCGGGATATTTTAGCCCATCAATACGTCGTATATCCGATATCTTCTCTACTATATATATTTGTGGACTTGAGACTTTTCGTTGCAAAAGGCTTCTGAACCACTCAACACTCAAACTTCAAATTTTATATGGTGCATCAGAATGGATGTAAGGGTGCACAGTTTTTAATAGAAGTCTCAAATCGGTGTAGTTTTTTTTATTGGAAATTTATTGTTTCCCCAATTTTAGATCTATTTCGAGTCATGGTTCGCCATTTTAAGGTTTCACTGAAGCCACGCATGCGCATTATGTTTGTTTCGAAGTGGAAACTGAAAGACAGCGAAAGTGCAAATCCCTACCAGAAATGAGTGCGTTTTGTGCTGGTGTGCATGAAATCTGTAGCAAGGCTCTAGGATATGGGAAGTTTTCTAAACCGAAGAGAGGGAGAGAGAGAGAGAGAGAGAGAGATAGAATGGTGGGTTCACAGGTTTACCCCGATAATGCCGGGTGCCTCAGCTAGTATAACAAAAGTTATCGTGAGCACTTGTAGTATATATATGGGAAGGGTACTGCAGACTTTTGACAGCGAACTCGAGTTTCTGTCTTTATGACGGTTTAACAAGCAAGAAAACGTAAGTTTTAAGACATGATCCAGAAGCTGCATACCAGCTGGACACAATTCCCAATTGACCAATCAAACAGCGCGCTTCCTCACAGAAATGTTAAAACGGGTCCCGCGCGCTACCGTACACAAGGGAAGTGATTCAATTAATGACAACCACACAAGTGCCTATTATAAGAATTTATGAGTAGCCGTACCCAGTTACGCAAACTAGCGTTACAAATGCAAGCACATTTCATTATAAAAAAAAATAGTGGAGGGAGTAATTCATTGTGGTGCAATTTTGACCCTTTTTTTGCTCGACGCTACAGCCTAAATGACAGTTTCAAAAATTATAAAATTAATTTTTCAAAGTGTCAACTAATCCAGTCCAATCGCTTTTGTATCGACCGATTGCGCTGATTCAAGTTTCAGGTGTTTTTAAATAAAAAGTTGTAAAAATGTAAAATACAATGAACTTTGTCTTGGCTCCCTGAAGTAAGCCCACCGCACCGGAAACGATATTAATACGCGTTCAGTTCACTAGGCCCAATTTCCCTAGCAGAAATTAGTGCGTGGTGCTCTTGTGCGCATGAAATCTGTAGTAAGACTGTTATTATGGGAAGCCTTGTAGAACAAAGAGAGAGAGAGAGAGCTGGAACCGTGGGTTCACAGGTGTATCCCGGATAATAATAATAATAATAATAATAATGAAGATCATTTATATAGCGCCCAATCCAAACCGTTCTCTCTAGGCGCTTTACAGAAAGTCGTGTTCTCTCCATCTGCAACTCACTCTCTCTCTCTCACTCTCTCTCTCTCACCCTCCCTCTCTGCTATACAACATTGTATACATAGATACACACACATAACATACTATAAGACAGAAATTAAACGATAAAACAGCAAAATTAAAGTGAAATGAGAAAATAAATGGATTGGGAATGCATGAGACTTCACAACTGAAAGTATTTTTTAAAAAGGTGGGTTTTTAGACCAGTTTTGAATTTTGACTCGGTAGATGCTTCCCGCAATGATTTTGGCAGTGAGTTCCAGATGCCAAAATCGTAAATGCTCTGCCTCCTAGTTTCTTTGACTTGCAGTTAAAAATCTTAAGAAGGCCCTGATCGCTTGATCTTAAAGAACGAGGTGGTGAGTAGGGCTCTACCAGAGTGGAAAGGTAAGGTGGTGCAGTTTTGTTTATGCACTTGTAACACATAACTGCTATTTTGTACTGGATTCGCAACTTAACTGGTAACCAGTGCAGTTTAATAAGCATGGGAGTAATGTGTTCACTCTTTTTCTTCTTTAAGACAATTCTGGCAGCTTGGTTTTGAAATCGTTGCAGTCTGTTTAAAGTTTCATTGGGTAAGTTCCCAAGAAGGGAATTGCAGTAATCTAAGCGAGAAAATATAAACGATGAGATCAAGACCCTAAGAGAGTCTTCGCTTAGAAAAGATGACATTTGACCTACTCTGCGCATCTCACAGTAGATGGTTTTACACAAATTATGAACATGGAAATGCATGGAGAGCTTTGAGTCAAAATATACCCCCAAATTTCTAGCCTTCTCTGAAAAAGATATGTTCTCATTCCCAATGCAGATATTATCTACAACACTCGGATTCCATCCTCTCTTTGTGTTACACAATATCACCTCAGTCTTATCTTCATTCATCTTTAGCTTGTTAGATTCCATCCAGTTTTTCACATCATCAATGCAACACTCTATAGAAGTAACTAGTTTCTTGATGTCACAGGGTGGAACAGACATATACAGCTGGGTGTCGTCAGCGTACATATGATATTTCACGTTATGCTTTCTTATGATTGAACCAAGTGGCTGTGTATACAGCGTGTACAAAAGAGGACCCAATACAGATCCTTGGGGCACACCAAAATGTAGTTTGAAAGATGTTGACATATTTCTATCTACACGAACTGATTGAGTACGGTCACATAGATATGACTTGAACCATTTGAGAACAGTCCCAGATAAACCAAATGTCTTATCTAGCCTCTCAATGAGGATAGAATGGTCAATAGTATCAAAAGCTGCACTAAGGTCAAGGATGGCCAAGATGGCAACCATCCCTCCATCAGCAGCACACAAGAGATCGTTTTGAACTTTGAGAAGGGCAGTCTCAGTGTTATGGAATTCTCTGTAGGCAGATTGATACACTTCATTTAAATTATTTTGACTCAGGTGATTCTTCAATTGACCAAGAACTACTTTTTCTAAAATTTTTGATACAAATGGAAGATTTGACACGGGCCTGAAATTCTTCAATTCTTCTGGGGACAAATTGTTCTTCTTCAAAAGGGGTGTGACGATTGCTTGTTTAAAAGGTGATGGGACTGTTCCTAACTGGAGCGATTCGTTAATAATAACTGTAACAATCTCAGCAAAACTATCTATGTTGTCAATTAACACAGGTGTTGGAATGGGGTCCAGGCAGCATGACTTAGGTGAGGAGAACTTTATAATTGACTTAACAGTTTCCACTGAAACAGTGTCAAAATGTGACATTTCAGTGCCAGCAAATGATTCAAATTTGGGTGGTGGTGCGGAAGACAAATCAAGTTTTGATCGTATTGCTAAGATCTTTTCACTAAAATACTTGCCAAAACTGTCAGCTATCTCACTTTGTGGGATATACTGAGGAAATGCGCTTGATTTTGCGGGGACTTCATCTAGATATTTAAATAAAAATAAAAATCGTTCGTCCTCTCACACACACACAAAAACAACAAAACACATGCCCCCTTTGGCACCGCCCTATCCACCATGCCACCACCTGTTTCCAGGAAAACCTTGGGCTAGCTCGGGGAGAAGAAACCTCACCGTAAATTGTCTCATTCAGTGTCGAAGCAGCAGTAAGTAGGTCACAGGTCAGCTGATTACGCCAAAGCAGAAAAGGCCTGCCAGGCACATACTAATAAATTAACCAGACTGGAAACACGAGCTTCGGGCTGTGTCGTTTTTTTTACGGAATTTCCCGAGCGGCGACCGTATAACCAACATGGCCGCCGCTCGGGAAATTCCGATTCTAGTTCTATGTGCAGTAGAAATTTCTTTTTATTTGTCAAGATTGGTTGTACATGTATTAATTTCTTGGTGCGGAACCAAACTTCCGTGTGCAGTAGGCGCGTCAAAATGGTATCATTCAAAATTGTAACTATCCTGAAGCGTCGGTCGCTACCGTAAACCGAGAATGGCGGATGGTTCATGACCTTTCGCTGTTTTGTGACGTCACACAGTGGGATCATCCAATCTGGGTATTTTATTAGTCTGTACTGCCAGGTAAAAGTGTATGAGGAATTAAGACATGAATGAAATTTCATTTTACGCTCAATATTTTTACTATTTTCTACTACATGTTTGAATCATGAGCACACGCATCTTGCTATAATAGAGCCAGGGGGTAAACATTACTTGTTACCACCGACATTCGTGACTACAAAAACCAAAAAGTGGAATTACATGGACACATCGGTTTTGGTGCAAAGTTCAGTCTTTAATATTATTTATTGATTTGTGTGTGTATGCTTGCGTGTGTGTGATAAATAGCTATTTGAGTATTTGGTCGAACTTGTCGGGCGGACTTGTTGGACTTGTCTTGCAATTGTGTGCGTGTCTCGTTAGGAGTTCGATCGTTTGTTGAATTTTTTGTTGTTGTTGTTGTTCTGGGGCGTCAACAGGTTAGTTTACGTGGTTTGTTTTTTTGTTTTTTTTGCTGTGATAATTGTCTTGCTAACGCGGTAGTCATAATTATTTATACAATGTGAAAATAGGAAAGTTATCGACCTTCGAGGGTCAAGCTTCAAAATAAAGGACAAAATGGTAACAAAATGACATATTGGGTTCAAAACTGAGTTCTTGCCGTAAGTGGCATTGTAAACCATTTCTGAACATTACGCCTCCAAAGTATTTTTGAAAAGTATTAATTGCTAATCCCTACCGAATTACATAATGTGTACTATCGTCTGTTATGATATTCTTTCACATTTGCTTCCGTGGGTGTACAAGTGGAAGCTGCAAGAGAGTTTGACTAACTGTATTCTGACATTTTGAAACCATCACTGTTTCAACTGCAAATTGCGAAAGAAGTTTTCTCAAAACTTAAATGAATCAAAACGTATCGGAGATCTACAATAAACCAAGAAAGACTCAATAACCTAACGATACTGTCAATTCCAAAGCTGAAAAAGAATTCACTTTCAATATTTCAAAACACTTTTGATTTTGCAAGCGGCGCTCTACCCAGCAAACTTTATAATACGTGCGTTTTTACATGTGTTAAAAGGATTTGAGTGGACTATTTCACGAAGCTGTAAAGCGCTTGTCTTGAAGGGTTCTCTATGTTCTCTCCCTGATCATAGTTGTAATTCTATTCTTGTATAAATCAAGAGCACAGTGCGATCCTATTCCTCTACAACTAAAAATCTACACTTTCTGCCATCTTTTATACAACCAATCCTGCGGTCCACAACAATGTGTTTTGACACGCTGTGTTTCTTCAAGTCAATGCAATGGCGTTTCACAATCGTTGAAAATAAGATTTTGGGGGAAAATCCAGCAGGTCAGCCGTAAAAAAGAGTGGTGGATGGAGAAGGTGCAAAAACAACTGGCCATAAGTAAAGCTCAGACGAATCAGATCAACTGATTAGTACGAAATGCAATGTTTGTCTCACTTAAGAGCAAGGTTAAGGTCACAGAATTTGGGTATATTTGGTACTGGTGAAGCCTATTGAAACAGTACATTTTTATTTGCCACAGCAATAAGAAATCCCCTAACACAGATAATATTAAAAAACAAACAAACAAAACCCCACTGTCTTGTGAACTGTGCAAATGCTCAGTAGTTATCGTTGTTATTGTTGTTGTGCATTGAATTCTGTTTAGAGAAGTTAAAAGTGAATCAAAAACAAACAAAAAATAGTGGCACGGGGACTCCAGCACACATTACCCTACCTAGCACAGATGTGCCGTGTGACTATGTGGTTGCGAGAGCACTTTTCCCATGACATGGACGATCCTAAGTCTAATACACTAAAGTACCAGTTGCCCCTTAAGATCTAAGGAAGTAGGTTCTAATCCGTATGTTTTGTCCGGCCTACCCCCGACCAAACTCCACCCCAACTCTCAGTTCCTCAGTAGCACCTCAAGGGAGGAAATCTCGCCAGACCCTAAGCTTTACAGACTAGTTGGGCATGACTAGCCGTGCGAGTACCTTGGTCGACCGCCGACCTCGACGCTACATGGAAGCAGGAGCCAGTGACCACCCGGGTTTCCCCAAAGTGGCTGTTCTGTACTATAAATAAATTTTGGTTTTTCTTATATGACACAATATTCGTACATTGTCTGCCGTTATGGGATTCCCAGCAAGCTTGTTGAACTCATCAAAAGCTTTTACAAGAACTTCAGTTGCAGTGTCGGAAACAGTGATGCATCCTTTGAAGTGAAAACTGGTGTACGGCAAGGATGTGTGATGTCAACAATTTTGTTTAACCTCGTAATCGACTGGATTATGCGGAAAAACTACAGAGGATGCACCAAGAGGCATCAGATGGACACTCTTCGACAACCTAGAGGATTTGGACTTTGCGGATGACCTTGCGCTATTGTCACATAGTCACCAACACATGCAAGATAAGACGCAGAGACTACATAATTTTGGATGCAAAGTAGGCCTTCGGATTAGCCAGAAGAAGACAGAGATTATGACCCTAAATGTAGACACTCCAGCACCAGTGCAAGTAGATGACAAGAACCTCACCACGACGGACAAATTTAAATACCTTGGTAGCATTATCAGACCAGAGGGTGGCACAAAGGAGGACATCCAAAGTAGGCTGGGAAATGCAAGGGCTGTCTTTCAAAGTATGAGCAACATCTGGAAATCGACACAATACGGCATCAACACCAAGATCAGACTGTACCAAAGCTGTGTCCTATCCACACTCCTGTATGGATCAGAGTGTTGGCGAATGACAGAAGGTGACCTCGCCAAGTTGTCTTCCTTCCACACCACATGTCTTCGTAGGATTCTCCGCATCTTTTGGCCAAACAAGATTTCTAATCAGGAACTACTAAGGCGATGCAAGCAAGAAGAAATATCCAACATCATCACGAAGAGACGATGGAGATGGCTTGGACACGTGCTGCGAAAGGAAGCAAATTCTATAACCAAAACAGCACTTCAGTGGACACCGGAGGGACGGCGCAAGCGAGGCAGACCCAAGGCAACCTGGCGGAGAACAATCGAGGCAGAGATGAAATCCTTCAATCACTCATGGGGAACTCTCGCAAAGATGGCCCAGGACAGACAGGGCTGGAGATCCTTTGTTGCTGCCCTAAGCACCAGTGGGTGCAACAGGAAATAGTAGTAGTCTGCCGTTATGGGTTTGACCTCATTATGCATAAAATCACATAGTAAATCTGTTTCTTTACAAACCTTACTTAAAATACACGGTTTTCTCTCAGACACGTTCGATTAATACCATAAGCCAAAGATACAAGCTTTCTATTGGAAATAGGGCAATAAATATTCTTTTTGCAAGAAATGAAAACTACACACATGATTACCTCCCTTTGCCCTTGACATCGTCTTGACTTTTATCTACAAACCTGAAGCAGAAGTAGGAATCGATACCATTATATATTCTCCTTAAAGTGAATGTCACAACGGATTGAATACTTTCTCTTACTTTCTCAAAATTGAAACTTTTGACTTGCATTTACATTTGGGTTTTTCGCCCTCTGGTTTACAAGTTTGAATAAAATAAAATAGGTCTAATAAAACAATAAAATGATTTCGTAATAGTTTTATGTCTGACTTAAGAAATTATAAGAAAGTCCCTATTTAGTATTCCAAATTCGATACCAAATAGACACATCCATTACCAAAGAGGTGACCTCACCACCCTTACCACTAAAAATCCCAGAACTTCTAAATTATGATACACATCGTTGGTGTCGTGGCCAAACCGCCTATCAGACTTGTCAGACTTGCCAGACCCCACCACCCCTAACACGAAAAATCCTATAAATTCTAAATTATGATATATAATATCGATGTCATGGTCAAACCACTTATCTCGTGGAAACAAAGTTTTGCGATAGACTTGTAAGACTTGTCAGACCTTTGCTATGGATTTAGCAGACTTGTTAAACCTTTGCAGTGGACTTGCTGAACTTGTCAAACCTGTGCCAAGGACTTTTTGAACTTGTCGGACTTGCTGACAATGTCAGACTTTTCAGACTAGTTCGGAGCGCGGACTTGTTTGACTTGTCAGACTTGTGCAATGGGGCGGTGATTTGTGGGCCGGACTTGTTGGACTAGTGCAGCAGACTTGTCGTACTTGTCGAACCTGTGATTCTGACTTTCTGGACTGGTTTAACTTCTGCGGCAAACTTGTCTGACTTGTTCTCTGTAGACTTGACTGACTTGTTCTGTGGACTTGTCAGATTTGTGTGGCGGACTTGTCAGCCTTGTCAGACTTGTGCCCATGGCTTGTCAGAGTTATGCGGCAAACCTGTTGGACTAGTGCTACAGATTTGTTGAACATCTGCGGTGGACACATCAGATATTTTGGACTTGGCGAACTTTGTTGGACTTGTGCTGCGGATTTGTCCCATTTGTCATAATTGTGCGGCCGGCATGTCAGACATGTCAAAGTTGTAGGGTTTGTGCAGTGGACTTGATGGTCCTGTCGATTTTGTGTGGAGAACTTGTCAGATCTATCGCACCAGTGTGGCTTTGTCAAATTTGTGTGACAGACTTGTTGGACCTGTCAGACTTGTGCCCCGGGCTTGTCAGAGTTTTTCGGCCGAATTGTTGGACTTGTGCATCACACTTGTCTGATTTTTTGGCCAACTTGTTGAACTTGTGGCTCAGACCTTTTAAAATTTTTTGGCCAATTTGTTGGACCCGTGCAGCAGACTTGTTGGAATTTTTCAGCCAACTTGTCGGACTTGTCAGAATTTGTTTTTTCTAACTTGTCAGACTTTTTCCAGCCAACTTGTCAGACTTTTTGTCACTTGTCAGACTTTTTTCGGCCAACTTGTTGGATTTGTGCGTTGGACTTTTCAGATTTTTTTCAACCAATTTGTTGGTCTTGCGCCTCAGACTTGTCGGATGTTTTCAGCCAACTTCTTGGACTCGTGTGGCAGACTTCTCGGATTTTTTTGGTCAACTTCTGGGACTTGTGTATCAGATCTGTCGGATTTTTTGGGCAAACTTCTTGGGCTTGTCCATCAGATTTTTTCAAAAAACTTATAGGACTCATGTGTTAGACTTGTCGGATTTTTTCGGCCAGGTTGTCGGACTTGTGCCTCGGACTTGTCGGCTTTTTCATGTCAATTTCTTGAAGTTTTGCATCAGACTTGTCGCAGTTTTTGGGCCAACTTCTTGGACTTGTGCTTTAGACGTCGGATTTTCTCGGCCAACTTGTAGGAATTGTGCGATAGACTTGTTGGATTTTTTTTTGGCCAACTCATTGGACTTGTGCATTAGAATTTTTGAATTTTCTTGGCCAACTTCTTGAACTTGTGCATTAGACTGGTTGGAGTTTTTGGGCCAATTTCTTGAACTTGTGCGTTATACTTGTTGGATTTTTTCAGCTAGCTTGTCAGACTTGTGCGTTATACTAGACGGATTTTTTTGGCCAACTCCTTAGACTTTTGCGTTAGACTTGTCAGATTTTTTTGGCCAACTTCTTGGTCTTATGCGTTAGACTTGCCAGATTTTTTTGGCCATCGTCTTGAACTTTTGCATGGGACGTCGAATTTTTTTGCCCAACTTGTTGGACTTGTGCGTTAGACTTGTCGGATTTTTTAGGCTAAATTGTTGGAATTGTGCATTAGACTTGTAGGATTTTTCGGCCAATTTCTTGAACTTCTGCTTTAGACCTGTCAGATTTTTTCGGCCAAGTTGTCGGACTTGTGCATTAGACTTCTCGGATTTTTTTCACCAATTTTTTTAACTTGTGCATTAGACTTGTTGGATTTTTTCAGCTAACTTGTTGGACTTGTGCGTTAGATCTATCAGATTTTTTCAGGCAACTTGTTAGTCTTGTGTGTTATACTAGTTGGATTCTTTTGGCCAATTTCTTGAACTTGTGCCTAGATTTATCTGATTTTTTATACCAACTTGTTGGACTCATGCGTTAGACTTGTCGGATTTTTTTGGCCAACTTCTTGGACTTGTCCATTGGATTCTTCGGATTTGTTTAGCGAACTTGTTGGGCTCATGTGTCAGACTTGTCAAATTTTTTTGGCCAACTTTTTGGACTTGTGCATTAGGCTGGTTGGATTTTTTGCCAATTTCTTGAACTTGTGCGTTAGACTTGTCGGATTTTTTCGGCCAACTTGTTGGACTAGCGCGTTAGATTTGTTGGAACTTTTGGGCCAACTTCTTGAACTTGTGCGTTAGACTTGTTTGATTTTTTCTGCTAACTAGTTAGACTTGTGCCTTAGACTAGTCAGATTTTTTTGGCCAACTTGTTAGGCTTATGCTTTAGACTTGTCGAATTTTTTCAGCCAACTTGTTGGATTTGTGCGTTAGACTAGTTGGTTTTTTTCGGTCAACTTGTTGGACTTGTGCGTTAGACTTGTCGGAATATTTTGGCTAATTTGTTGGAATTGTGCATTAGACTTGTCGGATTTTTTTGGCCAACTTGTTAGACTTGTGCGCTAGACTTGTTGAATTGTTTCAGCCAACTTTTTTGACTTGTGCGTTAGGCTAGTTGGATTTTTTTTTGCCAATTTCTTGAACTTGTGTGTCAGACTAGTCGGATTGTTTTGGCCAATTTGCAGGATTTGTGTGTTAGACTTGTCGGATTTTTGTGGCCAATTTCTTAAACTTGTGCATTAGACTTGTCAGATTTTTTTGGCAAACTTGTTGGACTTGTGCGTTAAACTTGTTTGATTTTTTCGGCCAACTTGTTGGACTTGTATGTTATACTAGTCG
This sequence comes from Onchidella celtica, assembly GCA_963931925.1. Taxonomy (NCBI): domain Eukaryota; kingdom Metazoa; phylum Mollusca; class Gastropoda; order Systellommatophora; family Onchidiidae; genus Onchidella; species Onchidella celtica. Next base: position 24,227,848 of record OZ007584.1, read on the forward strand.
GATTTTTTGTGGCCAACTTCTTAGACTTTTGCGTTAGACTTGTCGGATTTCTTGGGGCAAACTTCTTGGTTTTATGCGTTAGAATTGTCAGATTTTTCGGCCAGCCAACTCCTTGAACTTTTGAATGGGACTTGTCGGATTTTTTTGCCCAACTTTTGAGACTTGTGCGTTAGACTTGTCGAATGTTTTCAGCCAATTTTTTGGACTTGTGCGTTAGTCTTGTTGGGTTTTGTCGGCCAACTTGTTGGACTTGTGTGTTATACTTGTTGGATTTTTTTTCCCAATTTCTTGAACTTGTGCTTTAGACTTGTCAGATTTTTCGGCCAATTTGTCTTGTGCGTCGGACTTGTGTGTTAGACTTGTTGCATGTTTTCATCTAACTTATTACACTTGTGCATTAGGTCTATCAGATTTTTTCAGCCAACTTGTTGGACTTGTGCGTTATACGTTGGACCTTTTTGGCCAATTTCTTGAACTTGTGCCTAGACTTGTCAGATTTTTTCGGCCAACTTTTTGGACATGCATTAGACTTGTCGGATTTTTTTGGCCAACTTCTTGGACTTGTCCATTGGATTTTTCGGATTTTTTCAGTGAACTTGTTGGGCTCATGTGTCAGACTTGTCAGATTTGTTCCAGCTACAGAATAAATATTCACAGATGTTTCATTTTCGCACAGCTATGATACATTCACTCATGTCACCTACTGTCTTTGCTATAGCCTCTTCTCCCCTATTGGTATTATTCTCTCCATCCCAACCCCCCCCCCCGCTTCTGCTAGTATATCTTTATCCTTGTGCCCCAACCCGCCTCTGCTATAATCTCTTCATCAATGCGCTCCCCCCCCCCTCCCCATTGCCTCTACTATGATATCTTCATCGCTGTCCCCCTTACTTCTGCGATATCTTCATCCCGGTCCAACCCATCCATTGCCACTGCTATGATAGCTTCATTCCTGCCCCCCCCCCCGCCTCTGCTATGATATCTTCATCCCGGTCCAACCCATCCATTGCCACTGCTATGATAGCTTCATTCCTGCCCCCCCCCCGCCTCTGCTATGATATCTTCATCCCGGTCCGACCCATCCATTGCCACTGCTATGATAGCTTCATTCCTGCCCCCCCCCCCGCCTCTGCTATGATATCTTCATCCCGGTCCGACCCATCCATTGCCACTGCTATGATAGCTTCATTCCTGCCCCCCCCCCGCCTCTGCTATGATATCTTCATCCCGGCCCCCCTTGCCTCTGCTATAGTTTCATCTTGGTCCCCCACTTCTTGCCTCTGCTATGATAGCTTCATCCCGGTCCCCCTTGCCTCTGCTATAGTTTCATCTTGGTCCCCCACTCCTTGCCTCTGCTATGATAGCTTCATCCCGGTCCCCCTTGCCTCTGCTATGATAGCTTCATCCCGGTCCCCCTTGCCTCTGCTATGATAGCCTCATCCCGGTCCCCCTTGCCTCTGCTATGATATCTTCATCCCGGTCCCCCTTGCCTCTGCTATAGTTTCATCTTGGTCCCCCACTTCTTGCCTCTGCTATGATAGCTTCATCCCGATCCCCCTTGCCTCTGCTATAGTTTCATCTTGGTCCCCCACTTCTTGCCTCTGCTATGATAGCTTCGTCCCGGTCCCCCTTGCCTCTGCTATAGTTTCATCTTGGTCCCCCACTTCTTGCCTCTGCTATGATAGCTTCATCCCGATCCCCCTTGCCTCTGCTATGATATTTTCATTCCTGTCCCCTCTTGCCTCTTCTATGATATCTTCACCCCTGTTCTCTGCTGCTTCTGTTATGACAACTTCTTCCCCGTCTTCTGGTGCCACTGCTATGGTAATTGTCTTCAGCCCTGTCGCCGATTGTCTCTGCTTTGACATTTTCGCCCTGTCGCCTGTTGTCTCTGTTTTGACAAATTCCTCCCTATTTCTGTTGCCTCTGCTGGGATATCTTCGCCCCGGTCCCCGTTTGTCTTTCTTGTAATATCTTCACCCCTGTCCCGTATTGTCTCTGTTGTGATGTCTTCACTTCTATCCCCCTCTCTCTCGCTGCTGTGATACCTTCACCTCTATCTCATGTTGTCTCTGTTGTGAAGTATTCATCCCTGTCCCCCGTAATCTCCGTGATGTTGTATCTTCACCCCTGTCTTCTATTGTGCTTACTGGGATGTGTTCACCCCTGTCTCCTGTTGTCCGTATGACAATTTCCTGACCCCTTTGGTTTCTCGAAGGCCTCAGTCTAGTGCTGTTGGCCCCCGAGTTCCTAACCCCTGTCTCCTGCGCCGGTCAAAAGAATTTGCTTTGTCTGAAGGCTCTTCTACATTATTTTGACATTCGATACTGATCCAGACATTTCAAAATTAAATCAATGACCAGAATATGAGAACTAGTGCTGAATAAATTTTCACATCTTTCAATTTTCACATCTAATCATCTAGAGCGGGGAAACCTGAAAGGAGATCTGACCACAGACTAATAAATTAACCAGACTGGATTATCCCATTGTGTGACGTCACAAAATAGCGATAGGTCATGAACCATCCGCCATTTTAGCTTTAAGGTAGCGACCGACGCTTCAGCATAGCTACAATTTTGAATGACACCATTTTGACGCGCCTACTGAACGCGGAAGTTTGGTTCCGCACCAAGAAATTAATACATGTACAACCAATCTTGACAAATGAAAAGAAATTTCTACTGCAGATAGAACTAGAATCGGAATTTCCCGAGCGGCGGACACGTTGGTTATACAGTCGTCGCTCGGGAAATTCCGTAAAAAACGACACAGCCCGAAGCTCGTGTTTCCAGTCTGGTTAATTTAGTAGTCTGTGGATCTGACTGTAAAATAATACATGTACAGACCGAATTTTTTTGTGTGAAATATCAAACAAAACTCTTCCCCCCTGCGCAGTGGGAAAGGCCTCCTAATGCCGGTGTGTATACTCAAGAGTTTATGCGGCCTTGTGCTAAAATTAAAAGTCCGGACAATGTTAGTGAAAAAAAGTTGTATTTTCAAAATTGTTCAAATAACCTAAAATTTTGCATATAACCAACACATGTGCTCACAAACATGTACACTTAATTCTGTTTATTTAACTTTAAAAATATTGGGATGAATTAAGTACAAATAATGTCCACTTAACGTAGGATTCAGAAGAGGTCCGGTTAACGTGGCCAAGACACGTAAGTGTGCGCTCGCGTGTGTGTATGAGAGAGAGAGAGAGAGAAAGAGAGAGAGAGAGAGAGAAGACTGGGATAGAGAGTGGGGAGAGAGAGAGTGGCGAGAGAGAGAGTGGGAAAGATAGAGAGAAAGAGTGGGGGAGAGAGAGAGAGAGAGTGGGGGAGAGAGAATGCGAGAGAGTGGCGGAGAGAGAGAGTGTGTGTGTGATGGAGAGAGACCCACCCGCAAAGAAAAGATAGATTTCCGTCCCTTAAAATCGAAAGACACCCTGTAACGGGAAATTTCTTTCTTCGTGCCACTTTACACATTGCATGTCAAAAGCCAGCCTTATATCTGTAACTGTGCTTAAAATCGTGATTTTACAAGAGGTTCATATAGTCTGTGCATCGTAGTCAAGCGCCGTTGTTAACTAGACCTAGATAGGCTTAGTGCAAGGAACAATGCTAGATTTATTGGGCTGGCTGATGATAAGATTTTAGTACAAACCATGATCTGTTGTGCGAGTGAAAACAAGTATGCTATTTTAAATTACATCTCCCTGCCGTTAAGTTACTAGTGTCAGGTTAAGATAATAACTTAGTAGCCAATAATTTTGGGCCTGTTTCCCTTTCTTAATGCTAAAATACCGCAGTGTCGTGTCACGTTCGATCTGACAAATCCTTGTCACCCAGTGTAAACAGAGAGTATAGATGTATAGAGAGGGTTCACTATTGGTCGATTTGCACTGCGAGACACGGAAAGCGCCGCGAAACCATTGTTAGCATGGAGCGGAAAGTAGGTCGCTGCGGTAAACAAAACCGGTTTGTGCATTTCCACGGGACGTGAGAACTTACGAACTGCTCTAAATAGTTTCAGTCAGCCCAAAAATATGGACAAACCATAGTAAACAGGTATGCACACTATCTTTGGTGAAGACGGCCTCTTTCAATTCTTCAATTTCTTGTTTACCGCAGCGACCTAGTTTCGCGATTTGGCGGAAGTGAACCCTCTCTATACATCTATACTCTCTGGTGTAAAAGCAGAGGCTGACACTGACTTCTTCCTTTGGCTCCGGTGGGCTCACGTGTGCAGTTACAGACGTAGAAGGAAGGAAAACTCTGCTATTATGTACTGTTCTGCGTAAAGGAGCCACGAGAACAATGCATGAAGGACAGATCCATTTCCCTTCCGCATCCTGGTTATAGAGAAGAGGTATCGCCATTATCTCAACCTGTTTTGTTTTTAAATTGATTCCTGGTGTTATTTACTTTGGCATGTCTTTGCACGGACGGTGTACACCGAACCAAGTCTGCCTTGCTTCTGTCGCAGCGGGTCTGTGGCCACTGTGACTGTTTAGACCCCCGGAAGAAATACAACCTCTCTTATAGACCCTTTTCATCTACCGTCCTCCATATCACGCGATTTGCAAACAAAATGGCGGCGTGCCCCACTTGTAGGGCGGAAGCGGTGGACAACGGTCGAACGATGCCATCCTCTTGTTACCCAACTGTACAAACCGGTTACGTGCTGGTTCTGGCATAAAAATGCATCTTTGCTTAGACTGCGCACATATTCAGATGCCATCACTAAGGCAAGTGGAGGTTTTTGCCCTACACGGTGATTTTCGAACCCGTGCGGCTCCCTGCAAACAACCGTAACGCGGAAGTGAAAAGGGTCTATAGAGCTCTATGAATAAAACTAGTTACACGTAAGGCCGTCTTTTTAAAGACATTTCAGTGGTCAGCCGAGTAGCAAATCGATACAGTTTCAGTTATTAATGATGGCAAATGAGTGAGTTTTTCTTCTTCTTTTTTCTATTTTTTAACTTTGTATATTTTGTTATCTATATATTTATTTTCAGAATTATTATTTTTTTATAGTAACGTAACATTTTCATCGCTTTGCTGTATATTCTCTCTCTCTCTCTCTCTCTCTCAGGTGCCTTGCCGACTGGCGTGGGCGATCATGGAGCTCCAACCCTCTCTGTAGCTTGTCTCTTTCAGCATTTCCAATGGTTTTCTGATGTTCATCCATTCTGTCAGGCTGTCCAGCATTTTTTCCCTCGGTCTTCCCCTGCCTCTTCTTCCATCAAGCCTTCCTGTTGTCACCAAATTCTCGAGTTGATTTTTTCTCATGATATGTCCAATGAATTTTGCTTGCCTTTTGCGTATCTTTGTCATTAATTGTCTAGTGTGTTGTGCTTCTCTCATGACTTCTTCATTTGTTTTCCTCGCTGTCCATGGTATTCTTAACATTCTTCTCAGCAACCACATCTCCATTGCCTCGAATGATCTCTTCATACGATCGTCAATTGTCCATGCTTCACAGCTGTAAAGTAGCACTGGTTCAACATATGCTTGTAAGATTCTTTTCCTCACGGTGATTGTCAGTTTTCTGTATATTATAGTGTTTAAATTAATGCTCTTATTTTTGTTTCTTCATCATAATTATCAGCATTTTGTTATCCACGGGTGAAATAAAGTCTTACAGTCTCTGCTCCAACTACATAAATGTTATAATGTACTTCAAGAACAACCATTATCTCAATCGCAAAACTGTCTACGTTATTGCATCAAGTCATATTCTTACTATAATTGAGGTAGAGGGTGAACCTGTAAGCAGCTAAAACTTCACCACTACACCATCAAAAATTATGAAACTTGGTGTACTGCTTCAAATTTTTACGGAGAGGTACGTGGACATATTCATTTTGAACAAAAATCAGTCTTTGCTGTTATTTATATCTAAAAAGTTTTTGAGCCGCAAAAACAGAGACGCATTTTCGTCGACTAGAATCAAAAAGCATGATCGGAAATTCCGCCCTTGACCTCTCTTATATGCTGGTGGTCGAAACTCAACGTAATCACATATGTGTATTTCTGCGCAAGTTCTATTTGTCATTGCATCGAATCTAAATGCTGCTTCCAATCCAGCCAAGATCTTGATATACGGTTGGGCTCCCTACAAAGAATCTGCAAGATTTATATGGCGCGGGTCGACTAGTACATATAACCATGAATAAGTAGTTTATTAGAACATGGATGGGGGAAAACATCTTATATAATCCTCTCGGATTTTGTGTGAAACTTTACATATACCTTCCTTTCGACCTGCAGGCGGTTCTTTTTTAGATTTGAAGACTTGAAATGGTGGGGAAGTATTTGTTTGAGATTGCTTTGTGCCGTTAATTGATTACTTCGGATCCTTCATTTTTAACGACTACATGAGCCCATGATGTCATCACTTGCTGAAAAATTCTCGGTGCGCACCACCTGACACTGGGTACTGTCCTAGCTGTCTATTAATAGCTGAGTTTTGTGGATGTCTTTACGCATGTCGGCATCAGTGTTTTCGTGCCGACTCCTTCCCATCTGAAGAGGTGTCATTTTTTTTTTAATCATTGGAAGAATGGGGCAGTTACTAGTTTTCTATAATTATGTTACTACATCAAATGACTTCTAATGTATTGCCCATGTTTGCACATTAATTCAAATATTAGTAATGAATTATTATGATTAGCATTTTCCCGTTTGTGACATCCAGTCTGACACTAAAGCTTGACAGTATAGACCCTTTTCACTTCCGCGTTACAGTTGTTTGCGGGCAGCCGCACGGCTTCGAAAAGCACCGTGTCGGGCAAAAACCTCCACTTGCCTTAGTGATGGCTTCTGAATATGTGCACAGTCTAAACAAAGAGGCATTTTATTGCCAGAACCAGCACGTAACCGGTTTGTACAGCTGGGTGGCCAACGAAATGGATGGCATCGTTCGACTGTTGTCCACGCTTTCTGCCCTACAAGTGGAGCACGCCGCCATTTTGTTTGCAAATCACGTGATATGGAGGACGGTAGATGAAAAGGGTCTACCGTCGATAGGACCAAAGCTGTAACTTGTCATTCGATTCACACTCTCAGGGCAAAATCTGTTGTTGTTTTATGCATGCAAGTTCCAATACAGATTTCAGTCACAAATAACCAGTGTTGCCATTTCAAATGTCGCACATTTTCCGCATAAATTGCATCTTCATTTTGTAAGAAAATGATTGCAGGTGGTGCGAAGGACTGAATATTTCATTTTTTCATACAAAGGAAAGGAAGACTTTTCTATGCAAACCCCTCAAAAGAAGAAGAACTGAAATTCCTAAGGGAACGAAGCAAAAAACAACAACAAAAAAAACAGTATTTTGCTAGGAACGTGCACATAATTATTACGAATGACAACATTTTATATTTTCTTCAGGGTCATCATAACAAACACAGCTAGACCATTATTTATTTATTTTTTTACTTGGACTGTCTTGTGTGAATGAGTCTGGTGCACTCGCACCGCGTGAAAGGGGTCAATGAAAATCGCACCCGCGCTTAGACCTCTCCAAAATTTAAGTTCTATTTTACGTTGTACAGTCGTGAAATATGGAGAGTGATCCCCTTCTCCTCCAATATCTTGAATTTGCGACAGAAGGAGAGGCGTGGATGTACATTATTAATGTATCCTTTGATTGACGAAAGAACTTATTAGGCTTTTGGGCTGGGAGTATGATAATGATACTTGCGTTTTGTAAACGGTTGGACCAAAATTGTTCTTCCACACGACAAACTGTCTTTCAAAAATATCCGACAAGTTTGAAACTTACAGAAAACCAAAAACTCGTATTTGGCATAGGCCTACTCACTGCTCACCACAGACTAATAAAATACCCAGACTGGATGATCCCATTGTGTCACGTCACAAAACAGCGATAGGTCATGAACCATCCGCCATTGTACGTTTACGGTAGCGACCGACGATTCAGCATAGCTACAATTTTGAATGATACCGTTTTGACGCGCCTACTGAACGCGGAAGTTTGGTTCCACAACAAGAAATTAATACATGTACAACCAATCTTGACAAATAGAAAGAAATTTCTACTGCAGATAGAACTGGAATCGGAATTTCCCGAGCGGCGGCCACGTTGGTTATACGGCCGCCGCTGGGGAAATTCCGTAAAAGACGACACAGCCCGAAGCTCGTGTTTCCAATCTGGTTAATTTATTAGTCTGTGCTGCTTACATCATTGATAGATATGCCCTGAGCTCATTGGAATGTTATTCTCTTGAGAGTACTCCGAGCTTTTTATCGTTGGAATTATCATCTCGAGTTGGTGAGAAAGCTTGAATTATCTGTGTTTGAAGACCGTATCCTGCTGTGGTGTGCATCTTTGAACTCTCAGACTCTACAAAATGCCTTTGACCAGCTTATCTCAGGTTTTTTGGCCAACATGCCGAATTGCAATTTAATAAGAAAGAGATACATTTCTCTGAATGTGCGAATATTCTTCTTTTGCTGTCAGCTGTTATCAAAATATTTTGACAGTGCGATAAGTTATAATGGTGAGTGATACTTTTTTTTTTAAGCCACATTTGTTTCACCATAGAAATAGCTCAGCTCTAAATGATTTGTTCGCTCAGGATAATTCGCTGGTAGCACACCAAATTATCAGCATCCTAAAACAGAACATCAGAACAATGTGTTTTTTTTTTTTCTGTTTTTTTTTATTTTTTCAGGGGGCGGGTGTTGGTAGCTACGGAATTTTCCAGTATTCAACTACAAGTACTATGCCGTACCTCAAAGTAGTCTAAGTGACATTAGGATAAGAAATTAACTAAACAATCCATCAGACAGACGGCCAACGGACAGGCCGTGTAAATCAAATCTCTGCCTCCGTTACCCTCATGTCAGACTGAGTGCTCTGCGTGGATCATGTTGTCCCTTGAGACCAGCGTTTGAGCGTTATAGGTAAGGCTAATACTCAAATCTCGACTTTTATGATATAAGATTCATCGAAAAATCAGGGGTGTTTTTTTTGGGGGGGGGGGGGGTGGGGGTTGGTAAATGTTTGAAGAAAGCAAGAAAGTGAGAAAGAAAGAAAGAAAGCAAGAACTCCCCCTCCTGTCACTGAATAATGCTTCTATTCCTTGCAGAGAGAGCGCCAGTATCATCACAATGGCAGATACGGGGTTTCTTATGACTTTGCTTGTCCTGACCTCTTTAGCACCACAACCGTCTCATTCTGCTGATCTGTGTCTTCCTGGAATGTTTCTATACACACCACGCAAAGGTCCAGATGTTTGTCTCTACTGTAATCCAGGAACTTTCATGCCTTTTCTGTATCACAAATACAGACAATGTTTCGTCTGCACATCACCTCAAGATAACAATCTAGAGATTTTTATTGCTCACTGTAATACTTCCCACGACTCAGAAATCCACTGTATTGACGGGTACTACAGAACAAAGCCTTCCTACCCTAAAGACAGAGGTCACTGTCAGAAATGCACTGTCTGTCCTTTTCCCAAACGTCCTTGTCAGAAGTTCAGTGACACCATCTGTTGTCCGGCACACAATTATGATGTCTTCATCAACAAACATGGAAATCCAGAATGCTTCCAGCTATGCAGACGAGGACAGCTCTTAGATCCAGATACTGACCAGTGTCTCCCATGTCCAGCCAATACTTACATGCATGTAGACAAACACACTCACGGCTACTGTCAGAACTGTCAGGTCCCCAAGTCTGATCATGAGGTAGTTCTCCGTCCATGTAACAGCACCCACCCATCCATCATTGGTTGTGTTGACGGCTACTACCGACGTAAGTCTTTGATCTCCCTCTCTGAGAGCTGTGTCAAGTGCCAGGACTGTACTGACAACAAATCTGGCCATGTCTATGAGGGCCGTGCATGTGATCGAAACCATGATACAGTCTGCTGTCCTCAGCCCGAGATGATTGTAGTGGATTCTCTGGATGGTCCTGAGTGCACATTGCCCGCAACAAAAGCAGCAACCGCCACATCAGGTAAACCTTCTTTTGTTTTTTTTATTTTTCCCTTACTCTTTATAATTAAATCATCAGTAAACATTTTTTTCTTATTTTGAATAGCCGCTCTAGGTAATCCCTTTTTTTTTCAAGACATATCAATAGAGCTGCACTACAGTACATGTGCAGACTTTACAAATCTAAATGTTAGTAAAAATTTTCCTTGAGAACGAACGTAGAGTTGAGATATGTCTCACAGCGACAAGGTGGTCTAGAGGCAAGGTGCTCGCCTCTCATGCCAAGGGTCCCGGGTTCAAAACCTGGGCAGTGCAGGCATGTTGGAAATTGGGATTTTTCTCAGATTTTCAAGTCGCTGATCCTATTGCAGGGTAGGATCGAGTACCTAGTCTTCTCGGATAAGGACGAAAAATTTGGAGGGCCCGTGCGCACGTTGCGCACGTTAAAGACACCTTGGCAGTTGGAAATCGTAAAAAGCAGGCCGAACAGGCCGCCGCCCGGGCAAAATTGAAATTAATAAATTAAAATTTATCCATATCATCCCCCCACCAGCAATAACAAGATTTATTATTCATTATCAAATGATTGTTAATAAATATTCAAATTTTATTTTAGTTGTGAGTTGTGAACTGCGCCTAACAGGCTGCGTTACAATTTGCTCTGAGATAGAGAGAGGTAGAGAGAGAGAGAGTGAGCGAGACAGAGAGAGAGAAAGAAGCAGTGTAGTGTGTTGAGCGCTTCGCAGGCACTCCATTCTGCTCTGTGGTTGACATGTTGCTTCTGTAAAGCGCATAGAGCATTTTAAATGGATATGCGCTATATAAATGCCTTCCATTATTATTATTATTATTTATTAGGCCCTAATAATTTTAGCCCTAAAATTTTTCAGGGGAAAACATAACTAGAGCTTTGAATTCTCATGGCCGAATCATATTTATATCTTTCGACTGACAATAATTTTGTCATTGTTTGATTTGGTTCCAGCTTCCGATAGGACAGACAACACACTGTTGGTGCATGTGAAACTTTGTGGGAAGGGAGAGTATCTCAGCTTTGACTATGACATGGCGGTAACTGCTTGCCTCCCCTGTCCAGTAGAAACTTGCATGGATGAGATCAACCACGTCAGGACCAGATGTCACAGCTGTGACACTTACCATAGGCCCGCGATGAGGACATCAGCATGTGAGCACCATTTCAAGGCAGATGTCATCATTTTGATGCCGATCGTTTTCCTTTGTTGTCACTCTCTCACTTTGGAAATAATACAGTTATTTGTGTTTTATTAAGCGTGCGTTGCTCGTTCTTCCATCACCACTTTCATATCCCCTTCTTTCCAAAGCATTCAAACGCGTTTGCTTTCTTTTTTAACTCTTTGTGCGCCAATCACCGATATATCGGTTCTGCCGCTGGTCATATTTATGCCAATTATCGATGTATCGGTGCACAAGAATGGTGGGCTGTTTGTTTCGGAAAGAAAAAAAGTCGACTATCTATTAAAAGATGCTGTAGTTAGTCTCCATTCATCTCCCCCACTATTTTCTTCCTGTATTGCCAAACGTGGAAAAATTCATGGCACACAAAGAGTTAAGTAAGCCTAGAGATCGACTCCCGGGAGGAGTTCCCATTAAAGGTGTGTTTCTTTGTTTGTTTGTTTGTTTGTTTTTAAGGCTGCTTCTTTACCGACCGAGAATCCAGATCTAAGGGTAGCCACACAAAGGCCACCGAATTCGGTCACCGAGCCACTAGGCGCTTTAGGTGAGAAGAATTACACTATATAATTTCAACAACTGCACACAGAGCCCACCTAGATTCGGTCCGTTTATGTAGTGCAGTTCTTCTCACCTAAAGGTGGTCTAGAGGTGGGACAAGGTGGTCTAGAGGCAAGGTGCTCGCCTCTCATGCCAAGGGTCCCGGGTTCTAAACCCGGCCGGTGCAGGCATGTTGGAAGTTTGGGATTTTTCTCATATTTTCATGTCCCTGATCCTATTGAGGGGTAGGATCGAGTACCTAGTCTTCTCGGATAAGGACGAAAAAATTCGGAGGGCCCGTGTGCACGTTGCGCACGTTAAAGATACCTTGGCAGTTGGAAATCGTAAAGAGCAGGCCGAATAGGCCGCTGCCCGGGCAAAATTAAATAAAATTCATCCCTACCACCCACTCCCCCTCATCCCCCCCACCACCAAAAAAAAAAAAAAAACGCCGACCGGCGCTGCACTGTGGCGACGACGTGCCTGCTCCAGTTGTAACTGGGGTGCAATGGCACAAAGGCAAAATTTCCCAAATGGGATTAAAGAGTTATACAAATACAAATACAAATACAAATACAAATAAAGCGCCTAGTGGCTCGGTGGCCGAATTCGGTGGCTTTTGTGTGGCTACCCTAATGTTCTTGACTGGTCTAAAATTAGGATCGTGATCCGGATATCCAGATGTTTTGAAGCGGCTGATCCAAAAATCTGATCTCTCAAAGGCAAGTCTCAGCCCAGCACTGACTTTTGACCATCTGTAGAGAGGCACATTTTTTGACACATGTGAAGAAACTTTTATTTAAAAGTGTTTGCTTTTCTATTTTTTTTGGTTTAGAACAGACGTTTACATTAGTTGTTTAGAGTTTAAGTGTTGGACAATGCTCTTTGCTTCCTTTTTACGCTAATGTTTATTATACCGTCTACATATTTGTATTTGTATTTTGTATTTGTATATAACTCTTTAATCCCATTTGGGAAATTTGCCTATGTGCCATTGCAACCCAGTTATAACTGGAGCAGGCACGTCGTCGCCACAGTGCAGCGCCGGTAGGTGGGTGTTGTTGTTTTTTTTAGGGGGGGGATGAGGGAGGAGGGGAGGGAATGGTAGGGATGAATTTTTATTTAATTTTGCCCGTCCAGCGGCCTGTTCGGCCTGCTCTTTTCGATTTCCAACTGCCAAGGTATCTTTAACGTGCGCAACGTGCACACGGGCCCTCCGAATTTTTTCGTCCTTATCCGAGAAGACTAGGTACTCGATCCTACCCCCAATAGGATTAGGGACACGAAAATATGAGAAAAATCCCAAACTTCCACCATGCCTGCACCGGCCTGGTTTTGAACCCGGGACCCTTGGCATGAGAGGCGAGCACCTTGTCTCTAGATCACCTTGTCACATAAATTATTCAATTTTAGACCAATGTTTTACGCACACCATATAATTATTATTTTATGTTTTTACTAGATGGGTTATTCAGGCATTACCCTGGATAATCAGGTGTTCCCATCTTTCTCTCTCCCTGTCTCCGATCTGGACAATTTCCCATAATATTCCAACTCTTACATTAGAACTCAAGCGCGGCAAGGCACATCAGTGAAGGTTTGTCAAGCAGTCTCCCAGTACCGTGAGCTTGTCAAAGGGAGCACAAAAAGAGATCATTGTATTTTATATTTTTATAACTTTTTTAAACAATTGCCTGAAACTTGAATAAACACAACAGACCGATACAAAAGCGATTAGGTTAGATTAGTTGATACTTGAGAAAATTAATGTTATAATTTTTTAGACTGTCACTCAGGCTGTAGCCTTGAGCAAAAATATAGTCAAAATTGCACCACAATATATTACTCCCGCAACTAATTTTTTTAAAATAAGATTGCTTGTTAACGTTCTGTCTGAATAGTTGTGATTTCTCAACTCACTGCTTCACGCTCAATCTCGTACAGTAACCAGTCTTGTTATCACATGATAATGAATGATTCTGATCTGGTCTATAACCCACCTTTTTTATGAAATTAAAAAACAATGGGTCTCGAAGTCCAGGGCCACATTCTGACCAGGTTTACAGTGGTCATTTTTGAAACAATATATGAAATTTCTTATCAATTGCAATGAAAGAAGGATAGAAATCCTAGTAATAATGAGACTTCTGTTCATTACAATAATTGTGAATACTTATATTTATTATAGTGTATGCGCACTATACTAGGTGCATTTTTTCTTAGTTTGAAGTTCTTCCCTTGAATGATTTTCCCCAGTTCCTCTCCAGGTTCAAATTCCTCCTCAGAAATTTGAAATTCTTCCTCAGAAATTTGAAATTCCTGCTCAGAAATATAAAATTCCTCCCCAGAAATTTGAAATTCTGCCTCAGAAATTTGAAATTCTTCCTCAGAAAGTTTTGAAATTCCTCCGAAGGAAATTTGAAATTCTTCCTCAGAAAGTTTTGAAATTCCTCCGAAGGAAATTTGAAATTCCTCCTCAGAAATTTGAAATTCTTGCACAGAAATTTGAAATTCTTCCTCAGAATTTTGAAATTCCTACTCAGAAATTGGAAATTCTTCCCCAGAAAATTGAAATTCCTCCTCAGAAATTTGAAATTCCTCCCCAGAATTTTGAAATTCCTCTTCAGAAAGCCAAAGTGCCTCTCGTCTAGGTAATACTCTAGTGTGAATGATATTAAGATACGTATTAGAACACGTGGATTTGAAACTGTTGAGCAAAATTCATACAGTTATTTGTCAGTGACTAATGTAACCCTATTCAAAGACCTGCATCTCCAGGTTTGTTCTCTCTCTCTAGCTCTCTCTCTCTCTCTCTCTCTCTCTCTCTCTCTCTCTCTCTCTCTCTCTCTCTGTGCGTGTCTCTCTGTCTCTCTCTCTCTCCCTCTCTCTCTCTGCCTCTCTGTCTCTCTGTCTCTCTCTCTCCCTCTCTCTCTCTCTCTCTCTTTCTCTCTCTCTCTCTGTCTCTCAGTCTCTCTCTCTCCCTCTCTCTCTCTCTCTCTCTCTCCCTCTCTCTCTCTCTCTGTCTCTCTGTCTCTCTCTCTCCCTCTCTCTCTCTCTATCTCTCTCTCTCTCTCTCTCTCTCTCTCTTCCTCTCTCTCTTTCTCTCCTAAAGTCCAATTCAATTTATATTATTAAATTTTTATCAGTTCTATTGATTTTAGTTTTCTTCTTTTACTTATGTTTGTTATAATGTCACGCCATTTAATCATAATTTTTTTGCTTTATATTATCTTTCCATGCCATGCTTTACGAGTTAGTTGCATTTCTGATAATTTTTGCGATGTTTAGTGTGAAAAAGCGTGTGTAATAAACAAACAGAAATATACTCGATTTTTTTTGTTCTTGTTGTTAGTGATACTTTTGCATCTAAAATAGCTTGTTGTGTTTAAATGTTATCACACTTCACTTCCGCCTGTGATCTCTCCTGTCGTTCCAGCTGTCCCCAGGTGCGACACATCTTCTTGGTGTCGGCCTCCAGGTCCCGGCGCGAGGTGTTTTTCGGCCGGCCTCTTTTCCTTTTCCCTTGAGGGTTCCATGTGAGGGCCTGTCATGTGGTTCTAAATGCAGTTTTCCGAAGCGTGTGACCTATCCATCTCCAGCGTGTCTGTAGGATTTCTTTATGCACGGACTGCTGTTTCGTTCGCTGCCACAGGTCCTGGTTGCTGATGTCTTCAGGCCAGCGAATTCGCAGGATCTTCCTGAGGCAGGTGTTGACAAATCACTTGTGTAAAAATCTCATTGTTCAACTCACAGTCTAAATGTGTTCTTTGTCTTTCAGCTCTTATATATTGTGTCACTTGTCAATCTTTCATTGTCTTCATAATTATGTTACTGTTTCATTGCCTGAATACTCGTACAATGTCACTTCCCGATGCCTTGAAAAGACAAGTTTTCTTGTTTATTATGATATATTGTCTAACAGTCTTGGTGTTAAATTCTTTACCAGTTCTTTCCCCCTATTTTCAATGTTCATTTATGTAAATGTCTCATTGTCTCATTGTCTCATTGTTTCACTGTTTGACTCCTTGATCCCACCACAAATTTAGCAAAAAAAGTCTTCTTTTTGTTTCACTCAAATAACCTATTACACATAATAATATATGAATATACGCCAATGAAACAAGTCTCCTTGCATATTGCTGCAATTTAAATGAGAAAATACGTTTTAGTTAGACAAATATGTGCAGATGACCATGCCAGGTACACAGATTTACACACCGGCGAAGCTATCTTGAAAAGAGCTTCTGATTTCTTTGCCTAAGGACTATAATCATATCGTCGATAGCACATTTAAATGCGCTAACGGACAAAATAACAGATTTTTAAAATTGTTTTTCCGAACCAATACACTGTGTACATATTGACAAAACGTGGGTGGAAAGTATGTCACGAGCGAGTGAGCGAGGATCAGTAGTTACGAGAAGAGGGTTGGAATAAAGTTAACCAACGGGCCACGGTGTAAGGGAAAGCGTGCATGTTGTGAGTGGTGGGGGTCTGTGTCACGAGTGGAGTGAGCGGAATTCAGAGATTACGGGGGCATGGAAGTGGGGGAATGACTCACGGGATAGTGAGGCTGCTCACCTATATTGACTTCTGTTAATTAACGTTAAAGCGTGCATGTTGTGAGTTGGGGGGTCTGAATGAGGCGAGAGCGCTGTATTACTATCACTGCACACTAAGACGTCCAAGAAAGCGGACGCAGGAGAAAGCCCCAGAGGGCGAACATAAGGAGAGCAGTCGGAAGACTTGGGAGTAGTGTTTTTTCCAGTGATGACTGGTAGGTGGAACGATGATTGATAATTATGATTGATGTATTATATTCGTCTATTACCATGATGTAAATAAGTATATGTGAGGAATGTGGAAGTCCTTGATAATGTATATAGCAATGTGCGCCATGAGCGATAGATGTAAGTTGAGTTCATGGATTTGTAGCGAGAGTGAGTATTGTGTACTACGGTGGAGGTGTGTTACCGTAGGATGTTTGGTGAGTGAATTGTGAACTATTGTGTGTCCGCTTCATGAGTTGTAATGAGGGGTGAAGTGAATAGAAGTGGTATGGTATTATACCAATGTAATGTTATTCTTGTAGGTGCCGAGGTCGGGCCGAAGAGCGCCGCCTACAGTGAGCACAGGGGATAGGCCAGCATAGGGCCGGAGGCCACACATAGGCCAGGAAGGAAGCTGTCGGTGCAGGACAGTAGAGGCACATGAGTCGTGGCAGTTTGGCCACCGACAGGGACGTATATGTGATCGTGAATGTGCTATTGAAATGATAATGTGCTATTGCCATGTTGATGTGCTATTGAAATGCTAATGTGCTATTGCCATGTTGATGTGCTATTGAAATGCTAATGTGCTATTGCCATGTTGATGTGGTATTGGAATACTAATGTGTTATGGCAATAGGAAGGGGCTATTGAGAGACTGCGGTGCCAGTGAAATATTAATGTGCTATTAAGACCCTGAGAGGAGAGGCTGAGGCCGAAGTGTCTTTAGAAAGTAACTACCGGGTTGTGGACCCGAGGAAGAGTGCATGTGGGAATAAGGCCGTTGGACGGCAGTAACTTGAATAATATAATGTATGTATGTAATTGCACTGTTATCCTTATCTTTATATTTATGTTAATAAATGTGTGAGTCTGATGGGTTGTTCTGTTAAGTGTTATACTTGTTCGTTCGTGATTGTTGTCTTGTTATAACCATCGCATCTCCCAGTCTGGGATTTGTGACAGTCTGAATGAGGCGAGAGTGCTGTATTACTATCACTGCACACTAAGACGTCCAAGAAAGCGGACGCAGGAGAAAGCCCCAGAGGGCGAACATAAGGAGAGCAGTCGGAAGACTTGGGAGTAGTGTTTTTTCCAGTGATGACTGGTAGGTGGAACGATGATTGATAATTATGATTGATGTATTATATTCGTCTATTACCATGATGTAAATAAGTATATGTGAGGAATGTGGAAGTCCTTGATACTGTATATAGCAATGTGCGCCATGAGCGATAGATGTAAGTTGAGTTCATGGATTTGTAGCGAGAGTGAGTATTGTGTACTACGGTGGAGGTGTGTTACCGTAGGATGGTTGGTGAGTGAAATGTGAACTATTGTGTGTACGCTTCATGAGTTGTAAGGAGGGGTGAAGTGAATAGAAGTGGTATGGTATTATACCAATGTAATGTTATTCTTGTAGGTGCCGAGGTCGGGCCGAAGAGTGCCGCCTACGGTGAGCACAGGGGATAGGCCAGCATAGGACCGGAGGCCACACATAGGCCAGGAAGGAAGCTGTCGGTGCAGGACAGTAGAGGCACATGAGTCGTGGCAGTCTGGCCACCGACAGGGACGTATATATGATCGTGAATGTGCTATTGAAATGCTAATGTGCTATTGCCATGTTGATGTGCTATTGAAATGCTAATGTGCTATTGCCATGTTGATGTGCTATTGGAATGCTAATGTGTTATGGCAATAGGAAGGGGCTATTGGGAGACTGCGGTGCCAGTGAAATATTAATGTGCTATTAAGACCCTGAGAGGAGAAGCTGAGACCGAAGTGTCTTTAGAAAGTAACTACCGGGTTGTGGACCCGAGGAAGAGTGCATGTGGGAATAAGGCTGTTGGACGGCAGTAACTTGAATAATATAATGTATGTATGTAATTGCACTGTTATCCTTATCTTTATATTTATGTTAATAAATGTGTGAGTCTGATGGGTTGTTCTGTTAAGTGTTATACTTGTTCGTTCGTGATTGTTGTCTTGTTATAACCATCGCATCTCCCAGTCTGGGATTTGTGACACTGGGGGCTCGTCCATTTTCGTAATATTTAGTTAGTAGGTATTTGTCAGTGGGCATTTGTTACTTTAGTTTTTGTCCACGTAATACTTATCTTGTGGTAGGAATTTGTGCTGTCTTTGTTCGTGGGATGAATGGAAATTTCATGATGGTATGATTTATGTGTTTTTATGAATATGTATTAATGTGTACTTAAATTTCTGCAGAGTGTGTGTGCCAGCCTGTAGAGGTCAAGCAGCCAGAGCTCCGAGAAAGGGGACAAACTTAAGTCTAGTAGAAAGTTAAGTGAAACTGAAATTTTGTACCCTGGATTGGGGGGCTGTTCCTTAACCTGTCTTTGTCTCTGTTTTTGCTGTTTTCGTTGTAATTCATTGTACGGGCGGTGGCGCGGGTTTGCTGTGGTGAACTTAGTTTATCCTTTTAAAAAAAGGTGTGGGAAACTTGAAACTTCGTTCATCACAGTGAACAGTTCTATAGGGACCTGTATTTTTGTTTAGATTGTGCCGTTCCATCTTCCTCGTTGTTTTAGGAAGACGTTTCTCTTGTCCCTCTCTTACCTTTCTGTAGATACGTTCTTTTTTTTCAGACTCTGTTCTTGTTCGTACCTTGTAGTGTAATCGGCGTAGTTAGGTTGCATTTTTTTTATTTTTTTCCATTATATTTTCTTTTTTAGGTCTTTGTCCTAGTCTGGTTCGTTGTTCCTCGATGTCCTTGTGGTCCTTCTTCTGAAGTTCTTCATTTTTGTCTTTTCTTTTCTCTTTTTATTATTAATAGTGCTATACATTTAATGAATATAGAATTAGTTAGGAAGTAGGTTATAAAATGTTCAGTAGGTAAATTTCTGAATTGTATTTGAGACAATTGGGTGTTGTTATATCTGGTGTGATCTCAGGTCTCTGGTCGTGTCGTTAGTGATCATACCGACAGGTTAGTCTTTTTCATAATACATACCATAACCATAAATCTGTGAAATGGCGGATCTCCGTGAGCTCATGAAATTGGGTACGGAACTTGGCCTTGAGGGAGAGGAGCTGCGCAGCTGGATTAAAGAGCAGCAGGCGGAATTGCGCGATGAGCGTGCTAAGGATAGAGAGCAGAGCAGGAAAGAGAGGCTAAGGATAAGGAACAGGAAAGGGAGTTTAAGTTAAAGGAGTTAGAAGCTCAGCAACAGGAGAGACAGGCTAAGGAAAGGGAGCAGGAGATAAAGTTGAGGGAGACAGAGGCTAGGGATAAGGAACAGGAGAGAGAGGCGCGAATAAGAATCGCCGAGTTGGAAATCAAAAAGAATGCGCCAACAGAAACAGTTGAGCGGCAGGGGCAAAATAAAGGTGGCGTTAGGATTAAGCTGCCTACGTTCGACGACCGGAAGGACGACATAGACGCCTTCCATTACAGGTTCGAACTGAACGCACAACTGCAATGGGGGGAGAATAAACAATTATGGTCCACGTACCTGGCTTCCTTGTTGCAGGGGCGAGCGTTAAACTACTTTAAAGCGCTACACCGCGAAGACGTACATGATTACGATAAGCTGAAGTCTTTGCTGCTTCGCCGATTTGCGCGTACGGAGGAATATTTCCGGGAGCAGTTTAGGCGAGCACGTGCGGATACCAGGGAGGACTTTGCTGCCTTCGTCGCGAGACTAGCAGAATATTTCACGAACTGGGTGGACTTGGCGCATGTGGGCGCGGATTTTGCTAAATTGAAAGACCTAATGATCCGTGACCAGCTGTACGCGTCGTGCCATAAAGATCTGGTGGCTTTTCTGAAAGAAAACGAACCCGCGACGGTGCAGGAGGCGTCTAAGTTGGCGGAAGCATACCGTACGGCACATCCGTCCAAACCAGTCGCGAGGGCGTACGTACAGGATGCTGGTTACGTCGCCGTGGTTGAGGGGTCGCCGGCAGGACATAAAGACAGGTCGCGTCAGCGTGGTGCCTATAACGGGCAAGCCCAGGGGCAACGTAGGGGGTATCACCAATCACCTGCATATGGATCCGGTAAGTTTGACCGAGCAGGAGGGCTAGGTCGCGGTAATGGCCGAGGGCGATTTGTGACCTTTGCCGATGACCGACGGCATAGGGACTTTAGTTCCGGTCGCGATGGGTCACGGGGACCCAGGTCTAGCGGAGCACAGGGAGCGGAGTGTTGGACTTGCGGACTCGTAGGTCATTTTTCACGCGATTGTAGGGCCGCGAAGTGTTGGAACTGCGGCAGAGCGGATCACATCAGCGTGAATTGCCCTGCAGGTAGGATAGCGGCGAACGTGGATGACAATCGCAGTGGCTCCAGTCCATGTTCCCCTAATAAATTTCATCATGCGGCCGCGTGTGTTACATCGGACAACGGAGGCGGACAGTATTCTAAGTGTCCCAGTTGTGAGAAGTTATTATCTTCCGGTGTTTTACCTTGTGGGAGAAAGATCCCCGTTATAAATTCATGTCATACAGGAGGTGGTCTTAGGGTTTATCCGGGGTTTGTTGGGGACGGACCGGTCTCGGTTTTACGAGATACAGGATCTACCGTTGTGGGAGTGCATAGGGACTGCATTCGGGATTCACAGCTTACAGGTGAGACAGTCCCGTGCATCCAATTTTCAGGGGCCATAGAGAAATTACCCATGGCAAAGATAGTGATAGATACGCCTTTCCTTAGCGGGGAAGTCGAAGCAGTCGTTGGTTGTTTTCCAGGCGCCCAGCTCATCATTGGTAATGTATCTCGGGTAGTTTCCCCTTCCGAGGAGAATGTGCAGGCATGGTCGCAACGCCAGCGGTCAACCGGGATATCACACCAGGGCGCTTGGCGACATTACAAAAGGAGGACCCATCATTGAGTCCATGTTTTGAGGAGGCGCGAACGGAGAAAACGAGGAAATATAAGAACGGGTCGTCTTCCTTTGTTATTCAGGCGGGCATTCTGTTCCGTAAGTATGTAACGGTGGCCTCCATTTTAAAGCAGGTCGTTGTGCCAGCGTTGCTAATCGCAACAGTATTGCATTTGGCACATGATGGCCCATTAGCGGGTCATATGGGAATAGCTAGAACCAAAGAAAGGATTCTTAAAAATTTTTACTGGCCATCTATCCACAGAGATGTACAAGTGTATTGTAAGACATGCAGTGCGTGCCAAAAGACGACGCATAAGGGTCGTACACCCCAGGCTCCTCTTCAAAAGATCCCCACGGTTTCGGAACCGTTTAAAAAGGTTTCGATAGACCTTGTTGGCCCCATTCACCCAGCTACCGATAGGGGGAATCGATTTTTCTTAACGGTCATATGTAATGCTACGAGATGGCCAGAGGCGGTTCCTCTTCGGACCATAACGTCTGAGGCAGTCGCGGAAGCGCTGTTTGGAATTTTCGCTAGGGTGGGAATTCCGGAACAGATTTTATCTGATAGGGGTGCGCAATTTACGTCGGAAATGATGAAGGAATTTTTTCGCTTATTTAGCATACAACCCATCACTACCACCCCTTATCATCCGCAGGCTAATGGCATGTGCGAAAGATTGAACTCGACGTTAAAGTCGATGCTGCGTAAGGTAGCTGCTGATCGCCCTAAAGATTGGGATAGATATATCCCTGCAGTGTTATTCGCGTACAGAGAGGTACGGCAGGAGTCAACGGGATTCTCTCCGTTTGAAATGATGTATGGTCGTAGTCCTAGGGGTCCAACTGATGTTCTTCGGGACATGATGACGTCGCCATCATCGGGAGACGATGAGCAGATTTCAGTGTTTCAGTACCTTGTTGATTTAAGAGAAAGATTATCTTCAGCGCGCACTATAGCAGAAGAAGCTTCTAGTATCGCTTCGAAAAGAGCAAAAGACTATAAAGATAGAGGTTCCAAACTGAGAATTTTTAAGCCAGGAGACAAGGTCCTATTGTTATTACCTACGGACCATAATAAGTTATTGATGACATGGAAAGGTCCTTATGTTATTGAGCGAGTTGTTTCAAAGGTAGATTACGCTATCCACATTGATGGATCGAGTAAGGTTTTCCATGTTAATATGCTACAGAGATTTTATGAGAGACCACAATATCTGTGTGCACAGACAAAACCAGAGGAGACTGTCTTCTCTATTGCTTGTACGGGGGTCGTAGACCAGTTAGACAGTGATGTAAGCGACACCGAGGCGCAGGAAGAGATACAAATTCAATTGCCGGAGTTAACTCCGACACAAGGTTACAGGGACGTAAAATTTAACCCTGACCTTACGAGTTCAATGAGTAGGGAACTTAAGACCCTGTTAGCGTCATTCCCGGATGTTATTACGGATTTGCCGGGTCGCACTACAGTGATCCAGCACCAAATAAAGTTGACTTCGGATAGGCCAGTATCTCTTAGACCTTATCCGCTGCCTTTTTCTTCGGGAGATAGAGTTATAAAGGAAGTTGAGTCAATGTTGAAGTTAGATGTGATAGAACCATCAACATCGCCGTATTCATCACCCATCGTCCTCGTGAAAAAACTTGATGGATCGGTACGGTTCTGTATTGATTTTCGAAGATTGAACACTATTACGGTAGGCGATAGGGAGCCTATTCCGTTTCAGGAGGAACTAATAGCTTCATTGGCCGGGTCCACGTGGTTTTCCAAGATAGATTTAACGAAAGGTTATTGGGAAATCCCTCTTACTGAGGAGTCTAAACAATACATGGCGTTCCAAACGCCCATTGGATTATTCCAATTTAAGGTCATGCCATTTGGGTTGGTAAACGCGCCAGCGACGTTTGCACGATTAATGAGACTGGTATTGAAGGACATACCTGAGGTCGTGTCATTCTTTGACGATATAGCATGTCATACGTCGACATGGTCTGATCATATTCAGACACTAACAGTAATTTTTCAACGATTACGTCATTTTGGGTTAACTGCTAAACCCGCAAAGATGGATTTGGCATGTCCAGAGATAGTATTCTTAGGACATATTGTGGGTAGAGGTGTTCAGAGACCTGAAGTAACAAAAATTGACAAATTAGTAGGGTTGCAAATCCCTAAAACAAAGAAAGAAGTCAGAAGCTTAGTGGGAATTTTAAATTATTACAGAAAGTTCATTCCAAATTTTTCCTCCTTGTCATCTTCTCTTACTGACCTTACTAAGAAGGGACAACCCGATAAGGTCCAGTGGACGTCTGAATGTCAGACAGCATTTGATAATTTGGTGACAGCATTATCATCGTCACCCATTCTGATATTACCCGATTTTCGATCTAATTTTATCCTCAGAACGGATGCGTCGGACTCTGGTGTCGGCGCTTGTCTTCTACAGGAGAAGAACGAATGTTTACATCCTGTATGTTATGTCAGTAGGAAGTTATTGCAGAGAGAAAGAAAGTATTCTGTGATAGAGCGGGAGTGTCTTGCCATTGTGTGGTCCGTCCAGAAATTAGGACGTTATCTCATGGGACGAGAATTCTGTATCCAGACAGACCACAAGCCACTAACGTTTTTGTCGAAGAATCGTTCGTCCAGCCCACGCTTGTCTAGATGGGCATTGGCTTTGCAGCCGTATACCTTCGTTATTCAACCAATTCCAGGAACCAGCAATCATATCGCCGACTACCTTAGTCGAGCCTAGGGGAAGAGTTCAGGAGCTTATACATCGGAGGACAGGAACATTGACAGGATCTGTGTGAACGAGTCGTCGACTTTAAAATATTGACATTATAAATATGATATGAAGAATGGTTGATAGGTTGATTGGTTTTTGATTCTGTATTAGGTATTGTGTTTAGTTAGCTATTGATGATGTGATACATACATGCATAGTGCAGGGCATATTGATCCCCATATTTTCCCCTGATTCCGGTATTTTATGTGCTAGGGGCATTGGTAGGTCATTTTTATGTAAGTATTGCTCACGCTCACTCGTTGACAGTCATCTTGATGCGATTTGAAATTAATTGCATTAATTTTTTTGGGGTGGGGGATGATGTCACGAGCGAGTGAGCGAGGATCAGTAGTTACGAGAAGAGGGTTGGAATAAAGTTAACCCACGGGCCACGGTGTAAGGGAAAGCGTGCATGTTGTGAGTGGTGGGGGTCTGAATGAGGCGAGAGTGCTGTATTACTATCACTGCACACTAAGACGTCCAAGAAAGCGGACGCAGGAGAAAGCCCCAGAGGGCGAACATAAGGAGAGCAGTCGGAAGACTTGGGAGTAGTGTTTTTTCCAGTGATGACTGGTAGGTGGAACGATGATTGATAATTATGATTGATGTATTATATTCGTCTATTACCATGATGTAAATAAGTATATGTGAGGAATGTGGAAGTCCTTGATACTGTATATAGCAATGTGCGCCATGAGCGATAGATGTAAGTTGAGTTCATGGAATTGTAGCGAGAGTGAGTATTGTGTACTACGGTGGAGGTGTGTTACCGTAGGATGGTTGGTGAGTGAAATGTGAACTATTGTGTGTACGCTTCATGAGTTGTAAGGAGGGGTGAAGTGAATAGAAGTGGTATGGTATTATACCAATGTAATGTTATTCTTGTAGGTGCCGAGGTCGGGCCGAAGAGTGCCGCCTACGGTGAGCACAGGGGATAGGCCAGCATAGGGCCGGAGGCCACACATAGGCCAGGAAGGAAGCTGTCGGTGCAGGACAGTAGAGGCACATGAGTCGTGGCAGTCTGGCCACCGACAGGGACGTATATATGATCGTGAATGTGCTATTGAAATGCTAATGTGCTATTGCCATGTTGATGTGCTATTGAAATGCTAATGTGCTATTGCCATGTTGATGTGCTATTGGAATGCTAATGTGTTATGGCAATAGGAAGGGGCTATTGGGAGACTGCGGTGCCAGTGAAATATTAATGTGCTATTAAGACCCTGAGAGGAGAAGCTGAGACCGAAGTGTCTTTAGAAAGTAACTACCGGGTTGTGGACCCGAGGAAGAGTGCATGTGGGAATAAGGCCGTTGGACGGCAGTAACTTGAATAATATAATGTATGTATGTAATTGCACTGTTATCCTTATCTTTATATTTATGTTAATAAATGTGTGAGTCTGATGGGTTGTTCTGTTAAGTGTTATACTTGTTCGTTCGTGATTGTTGTCTTGTTATAACCATCGCATCTCCCAGTCTGGGATTTGTGACAAAGCACATGACTTATGTATCATGTTTAATGCCAGTAAAAAAAAGAAAGGCTAGCTCTGACACCATCAATCACCGAGCGTATTTCAACGTACTTGACCTGTGAAGATGACCCGCTGCCAGCGCGCCCCAGTCAACATCCTGTGCTGGCCTATCCCCTATTGGTTGAAAGTATTTTCATTGGCGTCACAAAATGATTGTTGCAACCATCTACCTTATTTCTTTTATCCCTAAACTCCGTCTTATTGGCATTTCATTATTGACCCCAACCCACAGACCTGAATGTCAAACTCTATGGTGCTCTGCCAGAACTGCAGAAAACCGTAGATTTTCTTAAAAGAACAAATCTGCAGATTTAGATTGGTGAACGAAAGAAGAAGAAAAAGAAGCAGGAAAGCAATAAATTGGAAAGATTTGTTTATTATCGGTACGATAGCTCACACTGATAGTAATTTAATGACAAAGTGTGATGATTTACCTATAGTACTTGCTTGGGTTAGACTTTGTGTGCAAAGTCTGTAGATCGTTAAAATGAAGCAATGGTCGAAAATCATAACCAGTTGTTCATCTGTCACAGCTGTGGATGTCTGTGTGATAAATTATGCAGTTAGATATCACGCATGGTAAAATCACAGTGGAACGTGTCAGCAAAGACAAGCGAATGGCGACTAAAAGAAAAAAAATATTCCTATCTACGTTAAACACTAAGATCACAATATGGCCGTGAATGTGGGCTGAGACGTCAGTCGTGTGAATCAATTGGGAAATTCGCACCTTCCTTCTGTGTCCTCCCTCAGTCAACAGGGACATTCCATCCTCCCTTTGCGACATAAGGAACCTTCCACATTCTCTCTCTCTCTCTCTCTCTCTCTCTCTCTCTCTCTCTGTCTCTCTCTCTCTCTCTCTCTCTATCTGTCTCTCTGTCTCTCTCTGTCTCTCTGTCTCTCTCTCTCTCTGTCTCTCTCTCTCTCTGTCTCTCTCTCTCTCTGTCTCTCTCTCTCTGTCTCTCTCTCTCTGTTTCTCTCTCTCTGTCTCTCTCTCTCTGTCTCTCTCTGTCTCTCTCTCTCTGTCTCTCTCTCTCTGTCTCTCTCTCTCTGTCTCTCTCTCTCTCTCTGTCTCTCTCTGTCTCTGTCTCTCTCTCTCTGTCTCTCTCTCTCTCTGTCTCTCTCTCTCTGTCTCTCTCTCTCTCTGTCTCTCTCTCTCTCTCTCTCTCTCTCTCTCTCTCTCCTTGTCCTTGAGCACCACCATTCAGTTTGATTTCCATGGCAGTGGCTAGTACAGTCAGAGTTGTCCCTAGATTTATGATAACCAGCCTACTACTTCACGTCTATTTGACTTGTTATCTGATTTATAGAACCCACACCTTTAGTTTCTAGTTGTCCACTGGACAACCTTCTGACCCTCTGGGTCACAGGTCAACCTTGAGAGAATATGTTTTCTTCCTGATACTCGAGATTATTCATTCCAATAATTATTTTTCAGTTTTGACCATCTGTAGGCTATCCAAATGCCTGTGTAAAGAAATTCATGTCCACCTCAAATGACAGTCACCATTCTAGGCGATGACTGAAAATCTCGAGCCCTAACGGGCGATTACCTGAAAAAAGGTTGAGAAGCACTGGTATAGATGCAGAGATGGCTGCATATTTGAGGGAACGGATGAAGACAATGAGAAGTTTAGTCGTGTAAAGCCGTGTCTGATGCGTTTCCGTATATATGCAAACATCTATTATATATTTCAGTAACTTGCAACCTTTGGCATGACTAACTGACCAAACTATACACTCTTCAGGTCTTAAATTTGGCAGGAAGGTGGCAATTGAGATAAGGAAGATTGTCACAAATCCCGGACTGGGATTTGTAATAATTGTGACAGGACAACAATCACGAACGAACAAGTATAACACTTAACAGAACAACCAAACAGACTCACACATTTAATATATATAAAAATAAGATATCTATGCAATTACACACATTACATTACCTCAATTCAAATACCATTCAACGGTCAGCATTCCCCACATTCATTCTTACCGGGTCCACAACCCGATAGTTACTTTCTAACTATGCTCTGGCCTCAGCCTCGCCTCCATATATGTATCACTTGCTGGCCTCTCTTATTGGCTCCTGCTCAACCTAATCTCCGTATCTCAATCTCCCCTGGATGTCTTAATAGCACATTAATATATCAATAGCACATTAGTATCTCAACAGCACATTAACATTTTAATAGCACAAGGACAACAACAACGTCCCTGTCTGTGGCCAGACTGCCACGACTCATGTGCTCCCGCTGTCCTGCGCGACAGCGTTACTCAGGCAGACCTGTGGGTAGCCTTCTGCCCAACCCCGGCACAAGTCCGCTCACCGCGGGTGGCTTCTCTGCCCGACCCCGGCACCTATAAGAATAACATTACATCTGTAATACACCACACAATTACTATCCACTTCACCACTCATTACGAACCATCAAGCGTACTCACAATAGTCCACATTTCACTCACCACACATCTTACGGTAACACACCTCCACCGCGTCACACCGTACTCAGACTCGCTACGAATCCATGATCCTAACTTACATCTATCGCTCATTGCGCACATCTCTATACACAGTAATCAATGACTTTCACATTCCTCACATATAACTTATTTACATCATGGTCATAGGAGAATATAGTACATCAATCATCATCGTTATCAATCATAGTTCAACCTACCAGTCATCACTGGAAAACACACAATCTCCCGACTGCTTTCCCACGTCTGTCCCCTTGGACCTCTTAACTTGCAGTGACTTTTCACTACACAAGATTTACATCATTGTCTTCACTTTACTCACGTCTTGCACGCTTCCATGTTAACTAACAGAAGTCAATATAGGTGAGCAGCCTCACTATCCCGTGAGTCAATCCTACACTTCCATGCCCCCGTAAGCCTTGAATCTCGCTCACTCCACTCGTGACAAAGATGATGGCTATAATTAAAAGTTTTTTTACTTCAAGCATGTATTTATAAAAAATAACAATGTTCATTGCTATGTAACATCTGTATTTTTGCATGTTTGTTCCGTAATATAATAGTACCGGGCATGTCCTAAAAAGTAACCGTATCAAGCGTTCAGTTTGGTGCGCATGAGTTCTGAAGCAAGACCTTAGATTATTACTTTTATTATATGAGGGAGGGGGGGTGGGGGGAGCACATTATTGTTTATTCCGGGCAATGCTCAGTTGGTCATCTGGTTCTTTCTATTTCACTACTTGAAGGCAGGGTTACCAGATTGGCTTTTTAAAAGCCAAATTCCAGAAATTTGGCTTTTTTTTGGATATTGTTGGCGTCAGAAAATGTGTTTGGCTTTTTGGCTTTTTTTCGATACATACTAAAATTGTCTGTACAAAAACTATGTGCCATGGTTTTTCTGAAACACTTCTTATAGAGTAAATTAATATGTTTTGGTCAGTTACATAAAGTCATGCGTATGTATGTGCCAAAATTTCTACCCCTCATTGTCAAGAAACAGCCAGCCAGCAAGGTCGGTGTCCAGTTGACACTGGATTCTGTGGTTTATATCTTTTAAACTGTTACGGTTGTTTTTCTTGAAAGACTTACCCACCTTAGGACTTTTTACACACACTGCGGTTCTGGATTGATTTACTTCACCATGGAGCATTTAAAGAGCTGGCCACCATTGCCTTTGTTTGCCTAATAACCCCAGTCAGCAAAGCTGTACTTAAGAGGATATTTTTTCATATATCCTTTATTAAAACTAAGACTAAAACGGAATGCAGCTGAATCATCTTTATGCTATTGTGTGAATCGGGGCAGAGCCACCGCTTCAAGAAAATGTTTGCAAAGGCTTTCACTTCAACACCAGAAATACTTGGGGGAAAAAATCACAGCTGACAAGATTTAATAAGCCAAATACATGTGCATTCCCACCCATTCTAGTAGGGAGGATGAGATTGACCTGGTTCTGGAGTTTTCGGGTGATCTTAGTATGAAAACTATACTGAAATTATTTTTTTTTAGCTTTTTTTCTAGCACTGTTTGGCTTAACCTTAAAATTTCAATCTGGCAACTCTGCTAGAAGGGTCCTTGGCGCCTCCGTTGCTGTTTCCATTTCCGTACACATGAAAACACAGCTTTATGGTGAAGAAGAGGGAGAGAGAGTGAACGAGAGTGAATGAGAGATAAAGAGAGACAAAGAGAAAGAAAGAGAGGCAGACAGACAGAAATGGGAGAGAGGGGAAAGAGAGAGAGAGAAAGAAAGAGAGAGAGAGAGAGAAAGAGAGAGAGAGGAAGAAAGAAAGAAAGGGAGAGACAGAAAGGAGAGAGGGAGAGAGAGAGCGAGAGGGAGAACAGAACATAGATTTTACCGAATTTCTTTCCCTTTTTTTTTTTTTTTTTGAAAACCACTTTTATTTATTCATTCATTTTCCACTATCCGTGTGTTCTTTCCTTCCTTGTTATTTCTATAATAACTTGTGTGAACAGCATTTCTTTAGATTCTTTTTTTGTTCACTTTTCACCTGCCCTTCTCTCTCTCTGTGCCCTTCCTAGTTGTTTTTTGTTGTTTTTTTTGGTCCTGGGATAGCCCCATTTATCATGATCTGCACGTTAATTCTTCCTCATGTTGGGAGATTCTGGTAGAGTCTCCTGCTGTCATGTCGTCCTGTTACAGTTTATCTATAGGTTTTGCTTCTTCCTAGCACAGTGTGGTCGTTGTAGTGTCAACGTGCTTTCCGTATAGTAAACTCAAATTCAAACCCAAAACTCATCTTTTATTCTGTCTTTTTCTGACATTATTAGGTTTTCATTCATTCTTACTCGACTTTCTTGATGTACTTGCTTGCCGTGTACGTATCTGTGCATGACTGACCAGGGTTTGCTTTTAGAACGTTAATTCTTTTTTTCATCATCATCATCATCATCATTGTCGTCATCATTACTATCATCATCGTTGCCATCATCATCATTATTATCATTATCATCATCATTACCATCATTGCCATTATTATCACCACCATTATTATCATAATCATCATCATCATTACCATCATCATCGTTGCCATCATCATCATTATCATCATCATTACTATCATCATCGTTGCCATCATCATCATTATCACCATCATAACCATCATCATCGTTGCCATCATCATCATCATCATCTTCATCACTATCATCATTACCAACATCATTATCATCATCATCACCATCGTCATTACCATCAACATTATCATCATCATCATTACCATTACCATTATCATCATTATCATCATTATCGTTATCATCATCATCATCACCATCATCATCATTACCATCATCATCATTACCATCATCATCATCATCACCATTACCATCGTCATTATCATCACCATCATCATCGTTGCCATCACCATCATCATCATCTTCATCACCATCATCAATACCATCATCATCATTACCATTATCAACATCATCATCATCACTACCGACATCATCATCATCACCATCATCATTACCATCAACATCATTACGATCATCATTACCATCATCATGATTATCATTACCATCACCATCATCATGATCATCGTTTTCATCATCCTCATGATCCTCATTATCATCCTCACCATCCTCATCATGATCATCATTATTGTCATCATCACAAAGTATTAATTTTTAAAAAAACAATAATAATAATGAAGGAAAGAAAGAAAGAAAGAAAGAAAGAAAGAAAGAAAGAAAGAAAGAAAGAAAACAGAACAAAGAAACACAAGAATAACAACAGCAGCAGCATCACATTGGAGCAACAACAAGAAGTTACAAAAACAAAAAAAATTACTAACGGAGATAATCATAATGATAAGAGAACTATTGATTACTTAAAGAAATTTCAGCAGCGGACAATTAAAATAACTAGCTAGGATGACGAGCAAGATAAATCTGGCAAATTCTTCGTGTCAAGTCTAACAGTGTATTATCTAGATTTAGGTCACACTAACAACGGCACTTGGATTCGCTGCAAAGAATAATAAAACTTGTTGTTAGAACGATAACTCCTCACAGACTACAGATGTGATAACTTTGATTTTTGACTATGTACCAGTGTGATAAGAGAGGGGAAGAAGGAAATTCAGATCCATATTTTTCGATTTTACGCGACGGAAAGGCATCTCATTTTTGTAGCTCCCAAAGGAACAAAAATGTTAAATACTTGGTATTAAATACCGGATTTTGTCCGAAATGGATATGTCCGCTTAATTTGTCTTCAAAAACTAAGGCAGTGGGAATAGTTTCTCAATTTTTGGTCACGCAGTCATAAAGTTGCAGTTGCTTACATTTTTTGCCCCTAACTCAAAGAGGTTGTATATAGCTAGAGGTCAGACTAGCGCCACGCAAGTCTCCGCGTGGCGTCGTCGGTAGGTGAAGTAAAGATGGCGGCCAATTTACGGCAAGCCTGCCTCGACCTAGACAGTACGGCTAAAGTAAACAAATATAAGCCTAAAATAATACGGTCTTTCAGATTGTTTGAACGGGGATTACAGTAGTAATGAGCAGACTTAATTTATGGATTGGGTGAACCACGAAAATGTAAAAAATGTAATCCCACCAAAAGAAAAATAACAAACATTATGAATTATGACAAAATACAAAATGTACGAATGAATTTGAACCTCCATCTCTAAAGAGGAATGAACAAGAATAAAATACTGAGGCCTTCCGACAAAAACTACTTTCGTTAGCACTGGCCTTGACACAGTATTTGCAATCGCTTGCCGTAAGAAAAGATGGCTGCCGGGCTTTCTATTTGAGGACATGTGACGTGACCGAGTCTTACCTCTAGGTTTATTATAAACTCTTTGCCTCTAACTCTATTACAGAATGATGATGACAGTTTAAGCAGTAATAATTAAAACCAAAATGATACTTACAATTCCTTGCAATAAGCTGGCTTTAATTTACTCACTGGCTTAACAGTTTACTCATTCCCTAGGGGTAACTTTTGTGAGTGTGGACGGGAAATCTCAACATTATCCAGTTAGAAATTTAGACGTAGTTCAAAGATGTTTTTTCTTTCACTCAGTATAAACACAAGACATAATACATTAGACATTAAAGTAAAGGAAAATCAGTGAACCAGGATGGGACTCAATATTTCGAGGTTGGCTTAGATATTAGTGTTGGTAACTTGGTGTCCACCCGAGCCGAATATTCGGCTTTCCGTAGCGAATGAGTTATAAGTCTAAATTGACAAGTAACCTTCATGCAGTAGAATATGATGTCCTCATTTTATTTATTCCCCTATACCATTCTTTCTGCTTGTTTTCGGCCTATGTCTTATTGAAGGAAACAAAAGTGTATCTTGTCGCTATTTGACATCTCTCTGTTTGTATTAATTGCCCGTGCGTTTGATCACTATTTTTAACAATTTGTGTCATTTCCACATTCAAGAAACAAAACAAACATCATTATTCATTCTCCCTTCCCCTGCTTCATTTCCTTCCTTCTTCGTTCATTCATTGACACTTATCTGAATTAGCTTATAAAATTCTTTTGTTTCGTTGGTGCCATCTGCTATTCTTTGGAGATTTATTAATTGCCTGCATTGGACAGTGCGTGCATTGGGTGGAGGAAACATTAAAAATGAGATTTCTGCTCTCTATGCCAACTCTCCTTAGCAATAAAAAGGGAGCATGATTTTATTATTATTTTTTTGTTGTTGTTGTTGCTACTTGCACTTGAGGTCCATAGCGCACTTGGTCTGTTTTGCCTCCATTATTATGGACTATGGAGTTGAAAGGGAAATTGCCAACTAGTGAGACTGAAACAAGTCTTCCGAGTTGAGTAAACTGAAGTTCAAGTCAAATCGATGCAAAGCAGCCTTGTCTCAGTGTGGTATTAGTCTAATAAGCATATTTATCTCGGCCAATGTTGGATATCTTGGCTGGTACTAGTAGTAATTGTAGTAGTAAGTGTAGTAGTAGTAGTTGTTGTTGTAGTAGTAACAATAATCATAGTAGTTCTAGTAGCAGTAGTAATCGTAGTAGTAGTAGTAGAAATAGTAATAATAGTAGCTCTAGGAGCAGTAGTAGTAGTAATAGTAGTAGTAGTAGTAGTAGTAGTGGAAATAGTATTAATAGTAGTTCTAGTAGTAGGCTAGTAGTAGAAGTAGGAGCAGTCATGGTAGTAGCAATAGTAGTAGTGGCAGTAGTAGAAGTAGTAGTAGTAGCATTAGTGGTACTAGTAAAGATGATAAAAAGAAGAACAAGAAGAATACGATAGCAACAGTAATAACAGCAATGATAATAAGTATGTAAAGATGATAACAATTGTGATAATAATGATAATGAAGCAGAAAGCAATAGTTTCATTCCGCTGTAACACCAACTAGGACAGAGTCCCAACAAATGAGTGAACGTTGACACAATCCCCAAGCTGCCATTTACCGGGAGGAGCAAGGTGAGGCTGTGGCTACACCACGATAGCGCATCCATCACTTGGAGACACGCACCGTGACAGCTGCTGACGTGGGTCAAACGGCCGGCAGACGAGCATACTCTCGAAATAAAAGCGCTTGGCTGACAGGCTAACACTTCAGGTTGGAGATTAAGCAGACCTGACAGGGGTTTCGGGGGTTCGTGATTCAGGAAAGAGACCAAAAGGAAAAAAGGAAAACAGAAAAAGAACTTGCACCCAACCCTTGCTGGCAGGTAAGAAATGCTTCTGTTTTCTAGCAATTTCTTTCTAAAGATTGTCTTTTTTGTCTTTTGTTAGTTAATTCCAATAAATAAGTTTGCTATAATTTTTATACATGTATTGTTTTGACAATTAAAGGACGAAAAAATGCATGTTTTTTGTTTTTTTTGCCATGACGCGAGCTAAGTTTTTGTTTATTCTACCTCCATTTTCTGAAAAACTGGAGATCTTTCAGTATGTAGAAGAGGTATTACAAATTCACACTTTGACACTTGTTTAAAATGCGTTATGGCCCTTATCAAGCTGCTTCACAGTTCCGATTTATTCTAACTCCTTATCATAATATTAACGCTGCAAAATGTTTAACGTGGAATTTCTGATTTGTGCAGTTGGAACAGACAAGAACTAAGGTCGCGGTGATACACAATATTTGCACATAAATGAAAAAAAAATGATGATAACATAATCACTCGGACTGCTTTGTAGAGAACTGATAAAAAATGTGCGTTTTTTAAATAATTTTCTGTATAATTATGTAAGCCTATGCACATCTTCAATGGTTGTACAATATTTCTTGCACTCATTCCCAAATGCACAACGTTTGCCCTAATTCACTCTAACATACTGTTATGAGCGTGAACAAAACCTGCCAACCTCATAATGTTATGTTATTGGGGTCAAACTCCCCAGAGATGAGCGGATGTTGGCAGGCGCTTCTAGCGGGGTCTCTTCTGTCCTATCGTTCTGTTACATTCTGTAATTTCAGATCGGGGGATGGGTTGTCAAACACAGAGAAGTTAAAATATAGAATATTGGCACCAAAAGTGAACTGATTAACACGTCCGTCCGTCCGTCCGTCCGTCGGTCCGTCCGTCCGTCCGTCCGTCCGTCCGTCCGTCCGTCTGTCTGTCTGTCTGTCTACCTATCTATCTATCTGTCTGTCTACCTATCTGTCTATCTATCTATCTATCTATCTATCTATCTATCCGTCCGTCCGTCCGCCCGTCCGCCTGTCTCTCTGTTTATCAGTCTGTCTATCCATCTAGAGCTAGGCTTCTGGTTTTCCTTTCATTCCTACTCATCTCTGTCTTTTTTCTTTCTTTTGTCTTTCTTGTCCTTAAATTCCCTCATTAATTACATTTACGTAACACCGCTGTCGTCTTTCCCCTAAACATTTCCATTCGTTTTCCGACACGGTCAAGTGAAAAATGGAATCGAATGACGTCATCAGAACGTGCCATGAAACCTGTCCAGTTTTCCTGCTAACAAAAAAGAGGACGTCATACATCACTGTCTCGCGTTCCCTTATGTTAAGGGATCAAAGGAACGTGCCATTTCGGCGTCAGGGGGTCTCAGCCTTTCACGGCTAAATCCCCTTAGCAAATGTGCTGGTAAAAGCCCACAACAGTGACGTATTGGCTTTTTTATAACATTATTTTGGGGTTCTTTACCATTATTTCATACTTATTGAATATTAGATAGTAATTAATGAACTAATATAATCTAAGAATCACTTTACGAATCCATGAGGGAAATTCACATTCACATAAATTGTACACACATTTTAACGCATCGTTATATGAACATAATATCATAACTCAGTACAGACATATTACATAAAATAACATGGCATGGAGCTTTAGTAAAATCTGGCACACATCTAGCTATAATGTCTTTACAGGACACGAAAACGATTTTCTGTTTATCAGTGGACGCTGAAGAATGAAAAGCTATCCTCTGAAACTAATCCACAAATGACGTTAATGTTTACAAGGGTAGCTTTACAGTTCATAAAAACAGTAATTAAACTTAGATTAGGAGGCATCCATACAGTATCAGGCCAGCACCTTTCCATCAATCCGACGTAGATTTGTATAGTTTTTCGTAAGATTGGTAGGATTACCATACGGGCGGGCTCCCAACATCAAACCGACGTAGGCGCCATGTTGCAGCCAGCATATCTACGTGGGAATGGTAGCATTACTATGTGCAAACTTGACGTCGTTCCTATGCGTAGGATTTTGGTAAGGTTGCTTGCTGGTGATCCATCCATACAGTGCGGAGTTTCGATATTGGGGACATTCCACGGTAACTGACGGGACGTTCAGACAATACTTTTTAAGAAAGAAAAGGCCACTAAATAAATAACCAACCATGTCTTTCAAAATGGATTGATCAGTCCTCCATAATATGGTACAAAAATGATAAAAATGTGTTTTAAATAATAAAAATTAAGATGAATCCATTCAATTGCCTTCACTTTAGTTGGTAACAGATGGGACAGAAAAAATACAATTTTTTTTACATGGCAAATTGAAACTGCAAAATGTATGAAACCAAACCAACAGGATTAGTGAACAACGTTTTTCTACATTCAAAAATTGCATTAAAGCATACAAAAAAAAACCTAAATAATCAAGTGTTACTTTTCAGCACACTGGGGCAATTAATTTGAATAACTGTTGGGACATAATCTTGGTAACTGATGGGAGGTTGTAAACACGTGCTTTTTCCCAAGATGGTCGCCATGTCACATGGTCACGTGATTTGGTAATGCTAACCAAACATGTTAATTTAATTACTAACTTTTACAACACAACCAATAAATTTTTTGCCAATCGTGGTTTGAAATACGGCTCTTAGGTAACATATTACAAGGAATGTCCCTATAGGCAATTTTTTTACTCTCATCCCTCCCCCCCCCGTAAGCATGTCATGGGCGTGGCTTCATCACCCCCCCCCCACCCCCCACCCCCCCGTACAAGCGTGCGGCCATCTAAATCATGACAAAGCCTTGATGTTCTAAACTCAGGAAGTAATCCTACGGAAGTCGGATCGATTTTTTCATTATACGAATGACATCCTTCCCTACGAAGATGTGTTGGTTACAACATCGGGCTGATATTGGTTTTGATGAAGGGAACAGGTCCCTACGACGATACTCCTACCAATCCTACTGAAATCCTTTACAAATCTATGTCGGCCTGACGTAGAGAAGCTGGCTGGGAAACTTAATGTGATCTTCTTGCATGGACTTTTTGACTGTCTCATTAGACGCAAAAGCTTATTTCGATTTTTATGTAGCGCTTCAACTCATATTTTGTAAACAAACAAAGTGCAAACCTTCTGACTTATCACCACATTTGAAAAGCTTGCAAGTACTTACACTCACTAGAACAACCTTTAAACCCAGCAACCCCCCCCCCTCCCTCTTTCCAATGTACGCAATCAATACGCCGGGGCAACTCCTCATCCCTCTTCAAGCATAGGCTACGACCTTTGGTTTCCCGTCTCCATTTTCTGAAAAACTGGAGATCATTTAGTATGTAAAAGAGGGTATAACAAATGAACGCGTCGACACTTGCTTAAAATGCATTGTGGCACTTATCAAGCTATTTCACAGTTCCGATTTATTCTAACTCCAAAGCCGCAAACGTTCAATTTCTCGGTTGTTCAAAAAAAAAGTGGAGTTGGAACAAAGGACCTAAGGTCGCAATATGTCTTTCGTTGTTTTTTTTAAATCTCCATTTCAAACGTGTATCATTAAGTACATTCAGTAAAACTCATGAAAGCAGGATTACTGCATGCCAAATGAAATGTCTCCGCAAATCCCTCAACATCACAAGAAGAGACAGACAAAGAACTGAAGTTGTCAGAGCAGCAGCTATTGGCATTGAATCCCGCCTGCATTTCACGGAAAAACAACGACTTAAATTTAATGGTTTGGCCACCTGTCACGAATGCCCAACTAGTCAACCAGCCTCGAGAGCCTTCAACACCAAGTTCTCAGGCTACAAAGGAAGAGACAGACCACGCAAAAGATGGATTGAAGGAGTCAAAGGAACCCTGAGAAACAACAACATCTCAGTTGAAAGAGCGGCAGAGTTGGCCTACCATAAAAAAAAAAAAAACTGCATCTCCCCTCGACGCTCAACGGCAACAGAGGATGAACAATCACAGTTACAATCAATCAATCATTATATCGATGCCCAACCCCCAACCACCACCACCACCACCATTAAAAAAAAGTATTTCCGGTCCGATCCCTGCTACCTCAAGCACAGACAATTGAGAACCCTTCCCTTGTCTAGTTAATCCTGGGTTAGTCCAAATATAGAACACGCCCTTCCTTCCATCCTTAACACAATCGTGCTGAGCGATCGCTACTTCATGAATTTATGCAGCCAGCTTGAGCCGGGAATTATTTTCTTTCATCTTGTTAATCTTTTTCCGGGTGTTATGCAACTCTTTTTCTTTCCCACATTGACAATAA
>OZ007584.1:24268915-24281415 GCA_963931925.1 Onchidella celtica
CCTGGTCCTATTGGGGGGTAGGATCGAGTACCTAGTCTTCTCGGATAAGGACGAAAAAATTCGGAGGGCGCGTGTGCACGTTGCGCACGTTAAAGATACCTTGGCAGTTGGAAATCGTAAAGAGCAGGCCGAAAGGCCGCGGCCCGGGCAAAATTGAAAATTGAAATTAATAGATTAAAATTTATCCATATCACCCCCCCCCCCCAGAATTTATTATTCATTATTAAATATATTGTTATTAATAAATATTCAAATATTATTTGAGTTGTGTGTTGTGTGAACTGATGTGAGTTGTGAACTGTTGTGAGTTGTGAACTGCCCCTAACAGGCTGCGTTACAATTTGCTCTGAGATAGAGAGAGAGAGTGAGCGAGACAGGGAGAGAGAAAGAAGCAGTGTAGTGTGTTGAGCGCTTCGCAGGTAGCTCCATTCTGCTCTGTGGTTGACATGTTGTTTCTGTAAAGCGCATAGAGCATTTTAAATGGATATGCGCTATATAAATGCTATACATTATTACATTATTATTATCTATCTATCTATCTATCTATCTATCTATCTATCTGTCTGTCTATCTATCTATCTGTCTGTCTGTCTGTCTGTCTGTCTGTCTGTCTCTATCTATCTATCTATCTATCTATCTATCTATCTATCTATCTATCTATCTATCTATCTATCTATCTATCTATCTATCTGTCTGTCTGTCTATATCTATCTATCTATCTATCTATCTATCTATCTATCTATCTATCTATCTATCTATCTGTCTATCTATCTATCTATCTATCTATCTATCTATCTATCTATCTATCTGTCTCTCCAATACAGGCATCGCCTCATCGCTTACTTCATTTTTAAACAAATATTACCATTTATACACACAATCACCTATCCCCCCTACCTAACACTCACACATAGGACAACCCACGCAGCTCACCAAAATCTTCAATTTTAACGTAA
This sequence comes from Onchidella celtica, assembly GCA_963931925.1. Taxonomy (NCBI): domain Eukaryota; kingdom Metazoa; phylum Mollusca; class Gastropoda; order Systellommatophora; family Onchidiidae; genus Onchidella; species Onchidella celtica. The sequence continues at coordinate 24,269,872 of OZ007584.1, forward strand.
TAATTATTATAAAAACCACGGAAAAAACTGTGGGGTCGCAGCAAGGCTTAAATGACATCAAAATAATGGTAAAAAGGAAAAAGCTGCATGTACCAAAGCCTCGCGTCAGAGATAATACCGAATGGAGCCATTGAAACTCGAAGAAAAAGACAAGACAAGTCAATAAGCGAGGCTTTGCTACAGATAACTTTTTCTTTTTGCCATGCATTTTGACTTCAGTTTGATGTAATATGTAAATAAACACATAGGCTGGCATTAACACATTTTTCTCGCACTTTCTTTCATTCAGGGATCAACTTTACTGGTTTATCTTTAGGACGTAAGTACTATTTTGTTATTTTCCCTCATCTCTGCCATCTCCTTTTCATCCCATTTCAGTTTCTTCTGTCTATCAATATTTCCTAATTCCTGCCGTCTTTCCCTCCCCGTTGATTTCATTTTCTACCTTATTTTCTTTCTTCTGTCTTTCGTCCTTTATTCCTTTGAACTCATTTCTGTACGTTTTCTTTCTTTCCTTCCGCCCGTTCCAATTATTTGAATAGTGTGATTTGTATGTCTGAGAGGTATTGACAGGAAGACAAGGAGAATTTTTTTTTTTTTTTTAATGAATTTGTTTGGCTTTTGAAATGAACCGCACTTCGTGTCAATGTATTCTGTTGTATTAGTATAGTTTGTTGATGTCTGTTCATTCTGTTTGTTTGTTTGCTTGTTTATGCACATGTCAGAAGTAAATTTCCAATTCTATTCTATTCTATTCTGTACTCTGTTCTATTTTATATTCTATTCTATTCTGTATTCTATTCTATTCTATTTTCTATTTTATTCTGTATTCTATTCTATTCTATTCTATTCTACATTCTATTCGTTTCTATATCTATTCTATTCTGTATTTTATTGTATTCTATATCCTATTCTTTTCTATTCTGTATTCTATACTATTCTATTTTGTATTCGAAATGATTCTAAATCCCCCCCCCCCCCCCATTCATCTAAATGAATTCAGGGTGGGCTTCATTATCAATATTATTTCCTTGCACACGGTTATACTGGTTGACATTCATAATGTTGTAATCTTACTCTTCTGGTGTGTTTCAGAGGTCTGCAAGCAAATAAGTGAGTCACTCTCTGTGTACAGTGTAATAACTGGTTGTGGTTGATACAGAAATACGTGATAAATCTGAAGTGGTTTTTTGTTGTTCCTGATGTTGTTGTTGTTGTTCTTGATGTTGTTATTGTTGTTATTGTTGTTGTTGTTGTTGTTGTTATTGTTGTTGATGATGATGCTGGTGATGATATTGGTGGTTGTGATGATGATGGTGATGGTGGTGATGATAATGGTATTAGAGGTGGTAATGATGCTGTTGACGCTGAAGATGATACCCGTTGTAATGGTGATGATGGTGAAAAAGAAGAAGAAGAATGAGTGGGAGGAGGAGGGCGAGAGGGATGAGAATGACGACGATGATGTTGGTGATGATAATGTTGATGGTGAAGAGGAAAGGAAGGTGATGATGATCATGAGTCCACTTGCAACTAACCTAAGACATCACTCCAGGGTGGTAAAAAGAAACAATAACCAATGTCTGAGGATGATTATGGTTAAACTTTGTGTTTCACATTTTTATCTTTCAGTGATGAGGGGAGGTAAAGAAGCTTTATGTGAGTATATTTGTGTCTTAATGTCTTGTGTCCTGTTGCTGTTGTTTGTCCATTTGGTTGTTTTAGTATACATTCAGGCGTTTTCGTTGTTTTTAGTTTATGGTTAATACATCCTTGCGTTTTTCTTTCTTTTTTTTTCTTTTTTTTTCTATTTAGTCATCTACCAATCCTCCATCATCGCATTTTCCCGTCTTTCATCCATCCGTTTATTCGTTCTTCCGCCAGTACACTCTTCCATTCATCTATCATTCCATTTTTATTTTTACACCCAAAAACACTCCAACAGTCAATCTTTCCATCCCTTAATTTATCCGTAAATCATTTTGATCTAGTCTATAATGCATAATCTCAGTAGACGAGATTAGTCCCACACCATGCTTATGTCCAGCTTGACTGCAAAACAAATGAAGATTCCAGGGGGAAAACGGGCTCAGTCACAGATTTCATATTGAGAGAAAACTGAGTTTTTAACTTTGACTGAACTCTTTCTTTCATAGACTATGTTATTTTCAGATGACAATTTTAGCAGACTGAGTCCATTTCTGTCAAAGATACTGAAGTACGTTGTACGATGGAATATTAGCTTGGGTTTGGGGCCAATAGCCCATAATTTCGACATTGTGACTTAGCCCGTTTTTCCCATGGACTCTTCAAATGGTATAGTTGTGTATAAAGATCAGCTAGTATACTGCTTTCTGTACATAACACATCAACTCAAGACCGCCGTTTTTATTAGAGCCCAGATGCAATGGCGCGGGCAGTTTTGCCGAATAACGTCAGTCTCATCTTGCCCAAAAGCCAGAAGATGTCAAAAACCTTCACTGTGCCCTTCTAGAGCTCATAGTGCTTCCACTTTCGTCTCATTTCTTTTCCCGTTGAGATCTTTCTGCAAGACATTCGGTAAAACAGACCTAAGCGAATCGAAACCGAAACGGAATCGAAGCCACTGAGTCTGGGCTCTTTGAGTGAAGGATTTGAAAGAGCATGACAAGTGTCCCTTTTTGAACGCTGATGGTTTTTCATTTGATATTTCCTGGGACGAAACTCTAGTGCTAGCTAGTCTTACATGCTAATGCAATATCAACTTTTAGGATTCTGATCTGTTTTTCGATTGTGCCTTTCAATAAACTTTCTTGTAATACATCAAATTCATGCTTGTGTTTTTAACTCATTTGTTTCCTTCTTTTACAGCTGACGGGATGGGGGCTGCCGCAAAGTGGTTTTCTAATCGTAAGTTCTTACTGTTTATTTGTGACACAGTTTCTCAAAATAGTCAGTGAGTCGCTGGGATTTAGAGGGGCGGGGGTGGAATATAACGATTTTACTGGCTGGCCAAGGATGATTTCTGTCGTAAGTGAGGTTTTGGTTGATTCTGAATTTGCAGTATCTCATCAGTTCTGTGAGTGTACAAAATGTTTCTCAACATGAATACGAACGAGTTGCAAGACTTAGGCCTAGATCGGCAAGACAACCTAAAATGTAGCTTGCTGAGATTTTTTTTTTTTAAGGGGAGGGGGCGGGGGGGCGGGGGGGGGGGGAGGGGGCATTTGCTGTCTTTTTTTTTTTTTCCTGTTCTCTTTCTACCTGTAGTTCTTGTTTTTGTGGTTGTTGTTTCTGTGGTTCTCTTGGCGTTCTTGGCTCTCAGAAGAGCTTCCTAAAGGGCTGCCTTATTCGTGTCCTCGTCATGGCCTTCTTCCCCTTCCAATATCAGATATTGTATTTACTTGTAGAGCTTGAAGTGCGACGGTTACTTATTTCTTCCATCTTTAATATGGCGTAGGGGAGAGAGGAGGGGCGAATATTTGGCTTGCGGATTTTCACTTCGCTTGGGAAAGCCGAATATTCCGCTCGAGTGGACATCCATTTTCCAACACTAATACCTAAACCAACTTCTTGAACTATTGAATCCCATCCTGGTTCATCGATTTCCCTTTACTTTAATGTCTGATGTATTATGTCTTATGTTTGTACTGAGTGAAAGAAAAAACATCTTTGAACTGCGTCTAAATTTCCGACTGGATAGTGTTGAGAGTTCCCGTCCATACCCACAAAACTTACCGTGGGGAATGGGTTAAAGTTTTGTGAATGTATATGTTGTTGTTGTTGTTTTTCATCCCTAAGTTTTGTGAATGTATATGTTGTTGTTGTTGTTTTTCATCCCTAAGTTTTGTGAATGTATATGTTGTTGTTGTTGTTTTTCATCCCTAAGTTTTGTGAATGTATATGTTGTTGTTGTTGTTTTTCATCCCTAAGTTTTGTGAATGTATATGTTGTTGTTGTTGTTGTTTTTCATCCCTAAGTTTTGTGAATGTATATGTTGTTGTTGTTGTTTTTCATCCCTAAGTTTTGTGAATGTATTTATATGTTGTTGTTGTTGTTTTTCATCCCTAAGTTTTGTGAATGTATATGTTGTTGTTGTTGTTTTTCATCCCTAAGTTTTGTGAATGTATATGTTGTTGTTGTTGTTTTTCATCCCTAAGTTTTGTGAATGTATATGTTGTTGTTGTTGTTTTTCATCCCTAAGTTTTGTGAATGTATATGTTGTTGTTGTTGTTTTTCATCCCTAAGTTTTGTGAATGTATTTATATGTTGTTGTTGTTGTTTTTCATCCCTAATATGGGGCTTAGCGGTTTTTTTGTTGTTGTTGTTGTTGCCGCTGCTGCTGTTGTTCTTGTTGTTTTTTGTTGTTAGTTTGGCCACATTTTAACCTTGTGCCAGCCTCTCCTGCAACGCCACCGATTTTCTACGTTTTTCAAGAGAATCTATCTCATAGGTGTTTTTTCTGTCTTGTTCGTATTTGCAGAGAAAATACCTGTACAGGTAGCCGGAGGTACCGATCCACAAATGCAGTGTAAGTATGGTTATATTTATACAGAACTTTTAGACTTTTTTGTTGCTGTTTTTCTCTCTTTCATTTCTTGCCAAGCAATAATTACTCAGTTTAGAATATCAAAAACTAGCATAAACAAAGTTTACAGGTACATCTAACCAATCGTGGTTCAGTTTCTCAAACAGGTTTATATATCGCTAGGGTCTAGTGAGGGAGAAAAGTGATAATTCTTTAAATGAAAATGTATTTTAAGATGAAGAATGCACTTAAACTAAAACAGTTTTTTTCTTTGTCTGTTTGTTTGTTTGTTTTTCTCTAGCAAAATTATGCTCTTCGAACATGCATGATTTCATGATAGAGAGAGGGATAAAATACCACAATCTTACAATAATGGAGCTAAAAGGTGAACAAGTAAGCATTTAAAACTTCGTGTCTACTATACAGGACCAAAAAATTCTGAAACTTTGTGCACTACCTCAATTTTTGACAATAAATTACGTGGACATGTCTATTTTGGACAAAACTTAGTCTTTGATTTTATTTATTTACGATATTTTTTTTTACTTGCAAAAAAAAAAAAAAAACATTTTAGCTGAGTAGAACTGAAAAGTATGATCAGAAATTTTATTCTTCTCCTTTCTTTACATAATTATTGCTGGTCGAAAATCAAATTTATCCCGTATTCTGCAAGGAATTGTGGTGTAACAATCAGTTCTATTTGTTTTTGCATCAAATCCAAGTGCCGTTATTAATGTGACCTAAATCTAGATATGCAGCTGGGCTGCGTAAAAAAGAATTTGCAAGATTTAGCATGTTGGGGATAGCTGCATGATGATGTTCGTCCATGGTTCTCGACGATGACCATGACTTCATCTTCTATTGGTTTGCTGGGTGTCTTCTAAGGTGATTGATAAGTCCAATCTGGGCACGGAACTGTCTGCCATATATTGCACACTTCAGGCCGGTGAATGGCTGGGAAGAAGAGCTGGCTGCTCGTGCTTTCCGAGTTGCCCTTTTGCTTTCAGGGGATGCCTTTGCGGCGTTGTTCAGCTGATTTTGCCCCTTTCTTGATCAGAATGCGCCATGTTGGCCGGTCTGAGGCAAGGGTTTCCCAAGTCTCGGCAGGACCGTCAAAGCTCTTTAGGGGGGATCAGCTAGTTAACATTTATGCTTCATGCGGAAGACACAGCCGCTATCAATATTTTTCATGATCAAAATGAACTTTTTTTTTTTTATCTGCAGGTCTCTACAGTCAAGCTACAGGCAGTATGATGCCAGGCATGATCGGATGTGAGTCTTCCAGTGTGATTAGGTTTATTTTATTTTCCTTAATGCTGTTGTTGTTGTTGTTGTTGTTTTTGGAGAGAATTTGAGTTTGAGTTTGGGTTTAGCAGCGCGTCGGCACGCAAGACGATACTCCTACTAATTCTACGGAAATCTTATACAATTCTATGTCGCCGTGACGTAGAGAAGCTGGCTAGGAAACTTTATGACGTGATAATTTTTGCACGGACTTTTTTGACTGTCTCATTAGATGCAAAGCTTATTTCGATTTTTATGTAGCCCTTCAACTCAAACTTTGAAAACAAACTGAATGCAAACCTTCTGACTTATCACCACATTTGAAAAGCTTGTAAGTACTTGTAAGCACCAACTAGAACAACTCTTCATATCATTCATTGTCACTTTCAGGTGGGGCTACTGCAGTTTTTTCAAGTCCTCGGCGTGCACTTGAAATGTTGAAATAATAATCTTTTATAAACGACGTTGGCTTTTCACCTTACAGGCCACATTACAAATATAGCAACTGACAATTTTCACTGCTGGCAAGTGAAGGGTTTAAAGCTTGGTACTCAGATTGTCACCACTTAAAATATCATAAAAATTTTAAAACTTCTGCGTAAAATTTTATCTGTAAAGTTGTCCATAAGTGTTTTATGTTGGTCTAGAAGTTTAAGTTTGGGTTTTATGGCGCGTCGGCATGGTAACGGCCACTTTGCGCCCTTCACGGTCTATTTGGGTACACGTTCTCTATTTATGTTTCGTATTCAGAGCTGCTAAGTTTAACATAGAACTAAATACATTCATATAATTTTATCACATTGGTAAAATTTCTAAACAAGTTGTTTTGTATAGACCTGGGAAAAGTTATGTAAATGAGTATAAAAGTTATTAGATTAAGTTGTAGATCTCAGCCTCTCTCAGAAAGGACAGGATGCGTTGCGAGTCCACGTCAGAAAATCATTCTTTCATAATCTAGAAAAAACTTATGTTTAAAGTGTTAAAAATCTCTAAGAGAACTTGTAGAATTCGGCCTTCGCCATTTGCACTGCTGGTACCAGTCAGAAAATAATTCTTTCATGGATCCACAAAAATGGTGATAGTACCTTCTACGGGTATGCGTGAAGTGTACACATTCAGTTAAAAATTAATATGGTTTACTGGTGGCTGGCAGCCACACGCTAAACATTCGAGACAGACACACACAGAGAAAGAGAGAGAGCTGGAGATAGAGAGAGAGAGAGAGAAAGAGAGAGTGAGAGATAGAGAGAGAGAGAGAGAGAAAGGGAGAGAGAGAAAGAGAGAGAGGGGAGGGAGAGAGAGAGAGAAAGAGGGAGAGAGAGAAAGGGAGAGAGAGAAAGAGAGAGAGGGGAGGGAGGAGCGAGAGAAAGAGAGGGGAGAGAGAGAGAAAAGGAGAGAGAGAGAGAGGGAGAAAGAGAGAGGGAGAAAGAATTCAGAATTATTAATTTCGCTGATATAATAATAACTATTAGATAATAACACTTCACTTTTTTTTTTATTTCAGCAAAAGACCCTGGCAGTACGTATAGAGTGTTGTTGTTGCTGTTGTTGTTGTTGTTGTCATTTTTGTTGTGTTGTTGTTGTTCCCAATTTTCCCAGATGTGCCCTTATAGAATTACAGCATGATATCCCACATCGGAAATGGAAGTTATTAAAGAAACGTTCATGTTATACAGTTATTTGATTTATTTTTTTGTGAGCGGCTAAGGTTCAATGTTTATAATTATTCTCATTTCATAAATTTGTAGACAGGCGGACACAGACGGGCAGGTTCGATAAATAAGTGTCACAGATTGATATAGGTAGAACAGTGGCGTGCAGAAAAGGGGGCAGAAGGGGGGACGGCCCCGGGCAATCATTTCAGGGGGCATCCAATCAAAGAGGGTCGAGGCCCTATACTTGAGTCCTGAGGTATACGGTGAAGAAGTTTGCCCAGGGCATGATGGGGCATCACCAAACTCTGTATGTCACTGACACAGAGAGAAGTAAATTGTGACAGACAGAAAGAATTGTTACAGTCAAGCAAACAGGAGTAAGCTTTCACAAACAGACAGAAGGGGGTAGAATGTCACTGACAGACAAACATCTATCAACGGACAGACAGGAAGAAGATTTGTAATCACACACACAGAAAGAAGTATGACTAGTACATGCAGTAGACAGATAGAGATGTCGCATGGCTGCATAATTATCATGTTTACAAATCAAACAATCAAGTATGCTATAGGTAGAATGCGCATATCCACCATCTTGTCTGTCCGGACCCACTTAAGGCGTCGCGAACCAATCGGCGGCGAGTTCACTACTGTAAACAATGACACGTGTGTATACGCACATGGAAGACGTTCGGTCAATTCTTTCACTTCCTTTCTCTTGTTTACGCGGATGGTAGGGAATCGGACCAGTTTGGATACATCCTTTCCACCCCTGTCACAACAGTCAACTGCAATGCAACCAGCAGGCATTTTAACTGCTTAGACACATCTCGAAGTTACACTCATCAGCTGATCCACCGGCCATCTTGTTTGACGGAAGTACAAAACAAAAACTCTGTGACGTCAAGCGCATTCTACCTACAGATCTATTTCTTTTTCTCATCATAATGTGATAATACTGTTATGTCTACATTTCAGATATCTTCGGAGATTATTACGATACAGGTAAGATTTTCTTCGTATAAACAAAGTCAGTTGGTGTGTCAATGTTTAATTTTTCGTGAACTTTTATTGCTTGGGCTTAAGGCTTGTAGCGCATTGCGTCAAGTCTGTCTTGTGTGGGCGTTAGTGCACGGTGAGAACTGTGGAGCTAAACGTGACCTCGAGCGTTAGTGACGCTGAAACAATTCTGTCTCGCTAGTTGATTTACAGGAAGTCCGAGACAAAACATGAGCCTAAGAGACTTGACACTGTGTGTTACCAGCTTAATTATTCTAAGTGTTGAATTTACACGACTGTTGTAGTTGTCGTTTATACTGCTTTACGCTCGTGTACAATTTCTTTATGATAACATATATTTTTATTTTTTTTTACATTTTTTTGTATTGAAATCATATAATTATTAATATTAATTTCTGTTGCTTTTTTTTTTTTTTTTAAGTTTTTATACATCTGTTTGTATTTGTACTGCTCATCCTCTCCCGAATTTCCTCCCTCCTTCCTGGAACCTGTAACACTTCAGATGTAGCCTATTGAAATTCTTTCTGATGATCGTGTTCATTTTCTTAACAACCTTTGTACTGTTATTATCTTCATTAACCAACCATTTCCTAAAGCTAAAAATCCATTTATTTGGGAGCGTTACGGCAGCTGTGCGGATGCGTCAGGTGCAAAAATTGCAAATAATGACAAAATCAGTCTGAATTTTTTTATTTTTTTTTTTGCACAGTACGGCACGATATGTGCCATTCCGTGTCGCTGGCGTGCCGTGCCGTTCGAATGAATTCTAAGTATGACATTACGTTACTTTAAGTGCAATTTCTACATCTGCCGCTTCGCCACTGCCGCTGCTGTATCGCTCTCGAACAAATGGAATTCCAGCTTTAGATACTGGTACTTGTACTTGTATGCTTTGTAGTAAAACTATTGTATTGCTTTGTCTCTTCCAGTTATCGAGTATCCAATGATTTTGGGTGAGTATTTTGTTTTGTTTCATAACAAAATTTAATCACATTTTCTTTTCTCTTGAGAAAACAGAAACTTCCCGGCATTTCTACAGGCCTTTAACTACTCACTTAAATGAAACTGCTTCACTTTTCTCTTAATCACCGTATATAAAGCATGGCCACAAGCAGACGGTGGTAAACTGGCAGACGGCTGAAAAAGGCAACGAGCACAGTAGGGAACCGTGCAACAAATATTAAAAAGAAACGCTTAGCAAACATTGTAGGGAAACGTGTAACATATTGCAGGAAATATGATACAAAACTACATGTGTTGTAGGGAAACTCGTAACAAGCATAATTATTATTCTAGGGAAATGTGTAACAAATATAGTGTAGGGAAGAATATAACAAACACGCATATACTGTCGGGAAACATGAAATCAGCATATGGTAGGGAAATGTTTAACAAACATTTTGTTTGGAAACGTGCAACAAACATAATTATTGACAGTTGTTGGGAAATGTGTAATAGACACATTGTAAGGAAATGAGTAACAAACATATTGTAGGAAAGCGTGTAAAAACATATCACTGTAGGGAAACATTCACAAACATAAATATTATTCTAGGGAACTGTGTAACAAATACATTGTAGGGAAACATGTGACAGACATAACTGTTGTTGTAGGAAAATGTGCACCAAAAATAATTATGTAGGGAAATGTATAACAAACGTATTTATTATTGTAAAGAAGTGTGCAACAAGCATAATTTTATTATTATTGCAGGAAAACTTATAGCAAACATAACTATTACTGTAGGAAAATGTGCAATAAATAATCATTTTTGTTGGAAAATGTATAATAAATAATCATTTTTGTAGGAAAATGTGTAATAAACAATTAATATTGTCGGGAAATGTGGAAAAAAAATTGAAAAAAAAATGGTTATATTGTAGGAAAATGTGTAATAAACAATTATTATTGTTGGAAAATGTGTAACAAACATAATTATTTTTCTTGGAAAATGTATGACAAACATATTACAAACATAATTATTGTTGGGGAAATATGAAACAAAGATAATAAACAGTCTTGGGAAATGTGTAACAAACATTATTGTGGATCTTTCCTCAGATCCCTGCACCGCCCCGCAATGCAATGGCAAAGTCAACCCAACAGTGTTGCTGATGCAGAATTATGCCCCTATGATGCGGGGCATGGGCGGTATGGGCGGCATGAGCGCTATGGGCGGTGCCATGGGCGGAGGCATGAGAAATCCATTTGGAACAAGTATGTGAATGGATATTGATTGTGTACTATGAACTGTTTAAGACCGTAACTGTACACAATATATACTAAGATTGCCAAGTAAAGAGAAGAAACAAAATACTCGCATCACGGATAGGCAGAGTAGGGTTGGGGAAGTTAAAAGATAGAAAAATAGAGGGGTGGACACTCGAGTGGATGGATGGGTGGATGGGTGGGTGGATGAATGGATGGATGGATGGGTGGATGGTTGGGTGGATGGTTGGGTGGATGGATGGGTGGATGGATGGTGGATGGATAGGTGGATGAGTGGGTAGATGGATTGGGTGGACGTATGGGTAGATGGATGGGTAGATAAATGCGTAGATGGATTGGGTGGATGGATGGGTGGATGGATAGGTGGATGGGTGGGTAGATGGATGGGTAGATGGATTGGGTGGACGGATGGGTGGATGGATAGTTGGATGGGTGGATAGACAGATGGGTAGATGGATTGGGTAGATGGATGGATGGATGGATGGGTAGATGGATGGCTAGATGGATTGGGTGGGTGGATGGATGGATGGATGGATGGATGGATGGATGGATGGATGGATGGATGGATGGATGGATGGATGGATGAGTAGATGGAAGGATGGGTGGATGGATAGTAGACAGGCAGACAGACAAACAGATAGACAGATAGAGTGATTGATGGGGGACTGGGTGGATGGTTGGACAGATAGATAGACAGATAGATAGATTCTAATTGAGTAACAGCGCCTGACTATCAAACAAGAACTACATTTTAAAAAACCGCAGTACATTTAGTACCTCAATTCCTTTTTTTTTTTGCTTGTTTGTTTCTTTTCTGTCAGTTGTCTGTTTCTCTTTAATTTGTTTGT